>JACBWV010000264.1:661057-704850 GCA_013435795.1 Chlamydomonas sp. ICE-L | reverse complement strand
TAACCCACCACCTCCTAACCCTCTAATAATCCACTTCCTCCTATGCCCTCTAAAAAACCCACTAACCCCCTAACCTCTACCCCACTAACCTCCTAACCCACTGAGCCGCCTAACCCACTAAACCCACTAACCCCCTCCTAACCCCTGACTCCACTAACCCACTAACCCCTAACCTCCTAACGCACTAACCTCCTACCCACTGACCCCTAACCGCCCTAAGAACCCCACTAACCTCCTTAACCCCAGAACCTCCTTAACCCACTAAACTCCAACCCACTAAACTCGCAACCCCCTAACCTCCTAACTCCACTAACCTCCCTAACCCACTCACCTCCCCTAGACCCACCTAACCCACTAACCCCCCCTTTCCACCCCCTAACCCACTAACCCCCTAACCCACTAACCCCTAACCCACTAACCCACTACTCCTAACCCACTAACCCCCTAACGCACTAACCCACGAGACCTCCTAAACCCACTAAACCCAACTAACCTCCTACCACTAACCCCACTAACCTCCTACCCCACTACCTTCCCTAAACGCACTAACCTCCTAAACCACTCACCTCCTACCCACTAAACCCTAACTCTCCTAACGCACTAACCCACTACCTCCTAACCCACTAACCCATAACCTCCTAAACCCACTAACCCATAACCCACTAACACACTAACCCACCTATCCCCCCGTACCACCTAACACACCTCCTAAAACCCCCCTGACCTCCTAAAACGCCACTACCCCCTACCACGCCCACAACCTCCCGCCCACTAACCCACTAACACTCCTAACCCCTTAACCTCCTCACCCACTACCCACAACTCCTACCCACTACCCACTAACAACCTCTAACCCACTACCCAACTAACCCACTAACCCACTAACCTCCTAACCCACCAACCCACTAACCCACTAACCTCCTAACCCACTAACCTCCTAACCCTCTAATCCACTAACCTCCTAGCCCACTAACCCACTAACCCACTAACCTCCTAACCCACTAACCTCCTAACCCACTAACCCACTAACCTCCTAACCCACTAACCTCCTAACCCACTAACCTCCTAACCCAAACCTCCTAACCCACTAACCCACTAACCCACTAACCTCCTAACCCACTAACCTCCTAACCCACTAACCTCCTAACCCACTAACCCACTAACCTCCTAACCCACTAACCTCCTAACCCCCACTAACCTCCTAAACTCCACTAACCACTACCTCCTACCCACTAGACCCACTAACCCACTAACCTCCTAACCCCCTAACCTCCTCAACCACTAACGTCATACCCACTAACACCCTTAACCCACTAACCTACTAACCCACGTAACCCCTAACCCCACTAACCTCCTAACCCACTAACCCACTAACCCCCTAACCTCCTAACCCACTAACCCCCCTAACCCACTAACCCACTAACCTCCTAACCCACTAACCTCCTAACCCACTAACCTCCTAACCCACTAACCTCCTAACCCACTAACCCACTAACCTCCTTACCCACCCACTAACCCACTAACCCACTAACCTCCTAACCCACTAACCTCCTACCCCCTAACTCCTAACCCACTAACCCATTAACCTCCTAACCCACGCACCCACGACCCCACTAACCTCCTAACCCACTACACCCACTACCTCCTAACCACACTAACCCCTAACGCCACTAACCTTCTTAACAACCATTAACCCACTAACCACTAACCTCCTTAACCCACTAACCTCCTAACCCACTAACCCCCTAACCCACTAACCTCCTAACCCACTAACCTCCTAACCCACTAACCCACTAACCTCCTAACCCACTAACCCACTAACCCACTAACCCCCTAACCCACTAACCTCCTAACCCACTAACGTCCTAACCCACTAACCCATTAACCCACTAACCTCCTAACCCACTAACCCACTAACCCACTAACCTCCTAACCCACTAACCTCCTAACCCACTAACCCACTAACCTCCTAACCCGCTAACCCACTAACCCACTAACCTCCTAACCCACCAACCCACTAACCCAGTAACCTCCTAACCCACTTACCTCCTAACCCACCAACCCACTAACCCAGTAACCCATTAACCCACTAACCTCCTAACCTGCTAACCCACTAACCCACTAACCTCCTAACCCACCAACCCACTAACCCACTAACCCACTAACCTCCTAACCACTAACCACTTACCTCCTAACCATGTAACCCACTAACCTCGTAACCCACTAACCCACTAACCCACTAAGAACCGCCCGACCCACTTACCCACCTAACCTCCTAACCCCACTAACCCACAAAACCCCTACCCACTAACACACTAACCACTACCTCAACCTCCTTAACCCCCTAACCTCCTAAACCACTACCCAACTAACCCACTAACCCGCTTACCCACTAACCCTCTAACCCACTAACCTCCTAACCACTAACCCACTAACCTCCTAACCCACTAACCCACTAACCCACTAACCTCCTAACCCAACAACCTCCTAACCCACTAACCTCCTAACCCACTAACCAACTTACCCACTAACCTCCTAACCCACTAACCTCCTAACCCACTAACCTCCTAACCCACTAACCCACTAACCCACTAACCCACTTACCTCCTTACTCACTAACCCACTAACCCACTAACCCAGTAACCCACTAACCCATTAACCTCCTAACCCACTAACCTCCTAACCCACTAACCTCCTAACCCACTAACCTCCTAACCCACTAACCTCTTAACCACTAACCACTAACCTCCTAGCCATGTAACCCACTAACCTCCTAACCCACTAACCCACTAACTCACTAACCTCCTAACCCACTAACCTCCTAACCCCTAACCTGATCACTCCACTCTCAATGCAGTCGGTCCTGGAGGGGATGCAACTCGATCAGTTTTCCATATTCTCCACTGAGTCACCCTTTGAAGCGCCACACCGCTACGGCACCCAGGCACAGCTCCTGGACCTGCACACGTTTGCTGTGCAGCACAACGCTATCTCTCTACAGGTGTGTGTGTGTGGTGGTGTGTGTGTGTTTGGTGGTGTGTGTGTGTGTGTGTGTGGTGGTTTGTGTGTGTGTGGTGGTGGTGGTGGTGTGTGTGTGTGTGGGGGGGGGGGGGGGGATCATGTATGCTGGGGATTAGGCCATGAGTATGATGAACATGGCCCGCACATCGCACACATCACTCACGCACAGCTCCTGGACCTGCACAAGTTTGCTGTGCAGCACAACGCCCTCTCTCTACAGGTGTGTGGGTGGTGGTGTGGTGTGTGTGTGGTGTGTGTGTGTGGTGTGGGGGTGGTGGGTGGGTGGGTGGGGTGGGGGGGACAGGTGTTTGGGGCTGCTGGGTGGGGGTGGGGGAGGGGGTGGGGGTGGGGGATGGGGGGAACAGGTGATTGGGGCTGGTGGGGGGGGCTGCTGGTGGTGGGTGTGTAGTGGGGACTCCATGTCCTGTCTGCCGGCGGAGTCGGGCATTGGGATGATAAACAAACCCTCCTCATTCCCCCATCCCCCCCCTCAACTGGCACTCACATCACTCACCCCTCACCCCCTCACTACCACCCCTCTCCCCCCTCCCCACCCCACCCCTCACTCACTCACTAACTCACTCACGCCTCACTCTGCCAGGTGGCCTGGGCCATAGCCCTGCTGAGGAACTGGAACAGCCAGTTGGTAAAAGCCTCCAGCGCTTCCCCCTCCTCACTCCCCCCCTCACTCCTCACTCCCCCATCACTCCCCCCCGCCCCCCCCCCCCCCGACCCCCCCTCACCCCCCCTCACTCTCCTCACTCACTTCACTCACTCACCCCTCCCCCTTCCAGGGCGCCTGCGGCCATCCCTGCTGAGGAACTTGTAACCGGCCAGTCTAAAGCCTCCAGCGCCCCCCTCCCGCCCCCCCCCCCCCCCCCCCCCCCCCTCACTCCCCCTCCCTCACTCACTTCCCCACCCACCCCCCCCCCCACATCACACACACACTCACACCCTCTGCACTCCCTTCTCCTCACTCACTTTTCCCTTCCCCCCTCAACCTGTCAGGCGTCCTGACCTACCCCACCGACCCACCCACACTGACATGTACCTGCCTACCCACCCCTCACTCACTCACCCCCCTCTCACTCTATCACTATCACTCACCCCTCACTCCACCACTCCCCCCCCCCCCACCCTCACTCTCCTCACTCACTGCACTCACCCCTCACCCCTCCCCCGTCAACGACCTGCGCCTTTAGCCAGCTGAGGAACTGAAGAGCCAAGTGCTAAAGCCTCCATCCCCCCCCCACCCCACCCCCCCCCCACAAGCACAACTCACGCCCACTCAACTCACCCTTCACTCTCACTCTCCCCCCTCTCTCCCCCCCCCCCCCCCCCTCTCCCCCCCCCCCCCCCTCACCCCCTCACCCCCCTCACCCCTCACTCCACACCCCCCCTCTTCCCTCATCGCCCACCCCCCCTCACACTCACTCCCCCTCACTTTCACACCCCCCCCTCACTCACCCCCCCCCCCCCCCCTCACTCACCCCCCACCACTCATCCCAATCTCCCACACCACCCTCACTCACTCGTCCCCCGCACTCACTTCCTCCCCCCACCCTTTCATACAACCTGCGCCATAGCCCGGCTATGGACTGGCAGCAGCCCGTGCTAAGCCTCCACCCTCCCCCCCCTCGCCCCGCCCTCCCTCTCCTCACTCACTCCCCACTCACCTCACTCACTCACCCCCCACCCCACCCGCCCACCCCCCCCCCCCCCCACCCCCCCCACCCCACACCCACCCCCCACACCCTCACTCAATCCCCACTCCCTCACTCTCTCCCCACCCCCCCCAACTCTCATCACCCCCCCCACTCCACCCCCACCCACCCCCCACCCCCCTACTCAACTCACCCCCTTACTCACCCCTCACTCACCCCCCACCCTGCCAGACGACCTGTGCCATAGCCCTGCTGAGGAACTGGCAGCAGCCCCTCGCCCCTCCCCCTGCGCTCACCACCCACCACGCTAGCCACCCCTCCCACCTCAGCGGTACCCAAGCGTCAGCCATTAGCAACAACCTGGCAACCGCCCGAGACCCGCCACACTTCACTTCCCCGGTTCTTGACAGCGGTTTGGCCCAGCTCCTGGAGGCTGTCATACACGGCTATGACCCAAGGTCCTCTGCCAAGAGCTGGGTCAAAGCTCTGCTAGATAGCATTCCTGATCCAACCTCCAGTGTCACCAACGACCCGTAAGTGGTGTGGCTGTGTTGCTCTGTTGCTGTGTTGGAAGTGGTGTGGCTGTGTTGGAAGTGGTGTGACTGTGTTGTTGGGTCAAGGTTCTGCTAGGTAGCATTCCTGATCCAACCTCCAGTGTCACCAACAACCCGTAAGTGGTGTGGCTGTGTTGCTCTGTTGCTGTGTTGGAAGTGGTGTGTCTGTGTTGGAAGTGGTGTGACTGTGTTGTTGGGTCAGGTTCTGCTAGGTAGCATTCCTGATCCAACCTCCAGTGTCACCAACGACCCGAGTAAGTGGTGTGGCTGTGTTGCTCTGTTGCTGTGTTGGAAAGTGGTGTGGCTGTGTTGGAAGTGGTGTGACTGTGTTGTTGGGTCAAGGTTGCTGCTAGGTAGCATTCCTGATCCAACCTCCAGTGTCCACCAACAACCCGTAAGTGGTGTGGCTGTGTTGCTCTGTTGCTGTGTTGGAAGTGGTGTGGCTGTGTTGGAAGTGGTGTGACTGTGTTGTTGGGTCAAGGTTCTGCTAGGTAGCATTCCTGATCCAACCTCCAGTGTCACCAACGACCCGTAAGTGGTGTGGCTGTGTTGCTCTGTTGCTGTGTTGGAAGTGGTGTGGCTGTGTTGGAAGTGGTGTGACTGTGTTGTTGGGTCAAGGTTCTGCTAGGTAGCATTCCTGATCCAACCTCCAGTGTCACCAACAACCCGTAAGTGGTGTGGCTGTGTTGCTCTGTTGCTGTGTTGGAAGTGGTGTGGCTGTGTTGGAAGTGGTGTGGCTGTGTTGGAAGTGGCGTGGCTGTGTTGGAAGTGGTGTGACTGTGTTGTTGGGTCAAGGTTCTGCTAGGTAGCATTCCTGATCCAACCTCCAGTGTCACCAACGACCCGTAAGTGGTGTGGCTGTGTTGCTCTGTTGCTGTGTTGGAAGTGGTGTGGCTGTGTTGGAAGTGGTGTGGCTGTGTTGTTGGGTCAAGGCTCTGCTAGGTAGCATTCCGGATCCAAGCTCCAGTGTCACCAACGACCTGTAAGTGGTGTGGCTGTGTTGCTGGATTGTGGCTGTGTGGCTAGATTGCATTCCCGATCCAAGCTCCAGTGTCACCAACGACCAGTAAGTGGGGAACACATGAACCGGACCGGAGGTGCCGATGGCCAGATTCGCAAATGAACTTTTAAATCATGAAAATGTCGATGAATCGTGTCTTAAAAAGGCTTGTGGGGAACAGGGAAAGCAGAGTGCCTGGATTGTGGGGTGGCTGTGTTGCTGGATTGTGGCTGTGTGGCTGGATTGCATTCCGGATCCAAGCTCCAGTGTCACCAACGACCCCTAAGTGGTGTGTTGTGTTGCTCTGTTGCTGGATAAGTGGTGTGGCTGTGTTGCTGGTAGTGGCTGTGTGGCTGGATAGCATTCCGGATCCAAGCTGCTGTGTCACCAACGACCTGTAAGTGGGGAAGACATGAACCAGACCTGAGATGTCAATGGCCAATTTGCATATAAACATAAAAATCGTGAAATGTTGAGGTAATGATAACGCCTGATGGGGCGTGGTGTTAAGGGAGCCCGCCGTACGCGGGTGGGGAGCGGTCTCCTACCTCAACTGGACAAGCTACCATCCCGGTTGACGGGATGGCATTGCATCTGCTACCACAGCCAATACTGCTACTACAGCACCCCCACCCCCACCTACCCCAGCTACTACTGCTACTACAGTACCCCCAACCCCACCTACCGCACCTACTACTGCTACTGCAGGACCCCCAACCCCAACCCCAGCTACCACAGCTACTACTGCTAATACAGTACCCCGACCCCCACCCCCAGCTACCACTGCTACTACTACTACCCTTACCCCGCATTCATGCCTCTGCTCAGGTACCAGCAGGATAAGAGTGCTCACAAAGGGGGGATGTCAGGTTATGAATATGAGATGGACTCCTATCAAGTGATGTTTTTATACAGTTGTATATAATATTCTATAAATTGCATCTATCACATTACCCTTACCCCGCATTCATGCCTCTGCTCAGGTACCAGCAGGATAACAGTGCTCACGAAGGGGGGATGTCAGGTTATGAATATGAAATGGACCCTGATGACGTCTACTTGGGCAATACAGCAAGGCACATCCCTGATGATGAGGCTGCCATCAACAGCGGTTACTACGTGGAAGGCCATACTCTCTTTCAATGAGCAATGATAACGCCTGGGGCAGCAAGGATAACCTTCCAGCCTGCCCAAGGCGCCTCTCTTCTTGCCTGCCCCAGGCCCCTGGGGCAGCAAGGATAACCTTCCAGCCTGCCCCAGGCGCCTCTCTTCTTGCCTGCCCCAGGCCCCTGGGGCAGCGCCTGGGGCAGCAAAGATAACCTTCCAGCCTGCCCCAGGCGCCTCTCTTCTTGCCTGCCCCAGGCCCCTGGGGCAGCGCCTGGGGCAGCAAGGATAACCTTCCAGCCTGCCCCAGGCGCCTCTCTTCTTGCCTGCCCCAGAACCCTGGGCAGCGCCTGGGGCAGCAAGGATAACCTTCCAGCCTGCCCCAGGCGCCTCTCTTCTTGCCTGCCCCAGGACCCTGGGCAGCGCCTGGGGCAGCAAGGATAATCTTCCAGCCTGCCCCAGGCGCCTCTCTTCTTGCCTGCCCCAGGACCCTGGGGCAGCGCCTGGGGCAGCAAGGAGAGGGAGGGGAGCGTACAGCGAGGGTGGAGATGCTGAGCGGTGGTGGTGTGTGTGTGGGGGGGGGGGGGGAAAGAGAGTGTGTGTCAAGGGGGGGGGGGGGGGGGGGGATGGGGGGTAGGAAGATTTATAACGCCTTGTGGGGCGTGGTATTAAGGGAGCCCCGTCTTGCAGCGGTAGGGAACGGGCTGCTACTTAACCTGGACAAAGCTACCATGGCGCTTGACAGCGACAGCGAACACTAAAGCGCATCCGTGGGGATTCGAACCCGGCACCTTCTCCGTTCAAGGAGCTCTGCCATTGAGCCATTCTTCAGAACCGGAATGGCACGTTCTAGGGAACATGGAGTTGGTAGGGTTTGTTTGTGGATTGGTTCATCATTTCCTTTTCATTATGTTGTTCTTGTTAGTTCGAGTGTTGAGCTGTTTGTCGAAACGGGGATTATGGGCTCTCTTTCAGTGAAGCAGAATGCTTGGAATGTTGTTGTTGTCGCTCAACACTCGTGTGATGTCTAAATTGGCGGTGTTGCTGGGCAGGGTACTACAAAGCGCACGCGGCAGCGAGATTTCGCGCACGCTTTTTGAGCCCCACTGCGCGTTTCGCGCAGTTTTTGCGCTATTTGCATTACAAAGCGCTGACCAATTTGGCATTTGTGCGCTTTTAGCGCTGACCAATTTGACAAAATGTAGTACCCAGCTGCTGGGGACAAGCCTGAAAAGATGGGTACTATCCACACGGGGTGGGGGGGGTGGGGGGGGGGTACAGCTGTCTCGATTCAGGGCCTAAAGGGTTCGTAAGGGTTTTTTAAGGGCCCTTCAAAATCTACATTTCCAACATCAACGGCCCTCCAAAATATGCACTATGAAACGCGAGGTTTTGAACAACCCTGCCGCCAACCAGATAGATGGTTTGGATTTTGTCACGATGATTTAGATTGGATTGGATTGTTTTCGGGAGACCCACCTCCTGGGGTGAAAGTCCTTTCACAAATTAAAAACAAAGTTCGTGACCGCCCATGGGATTTTGATTCCCGCTGTCACTAGGGTTTTTTGTGTGCGGTGTACGGTGTGTCTAGCCTTGTTGCTGCCCTGGTGGCTGTTCTTGCGGAATGTGTCATCTAAACCGCGCTTGGTACACAGTTGCGCCGTAGCCTCTGCTGAGTTGAGGGAGCATCTCTGGGTTGCTAGTTGTGGACATCCCACGTTTCATATGTTGGAATTGGAAAATGTAGGTACGCTGTTTTTAATTATAAAATGTAGGTACGCTGTTTTTAATTATAAAATGTAGGTACGCTGTTCTTAATTATAAAATGTAGGTACGCTGTTTTTAATTATAAAATGCGAACAGCACGAACAGCTGAATGCAATACGATTCAGCTGTTCGTGCTGTTCGCATCAGCACGAACAGCTGAATTCAGATGATTCAGCTGTTTGCATCAGCACGAACAGCTGAATCGTGTTGCATGTCAGTCCGATTGCCAGCATTCCTCATATATCGTCGATTACCGGTCATACCACCCATGTTTTCACCGATGGCAATATGCTTACGGTAGTATGCACCCTAGATCGCACAGGGGGGTCTTGGAATTGAAAGACATTGAGCAGCCCAGAGAAGCCTTGTAACCAAGTTGATATAAAAAATATGAAAAGTTTTCTTTGTACTTTGTATCATTCAGAAGAAGAGGAGGAAAGAACGGAACAATTGCATGGTTCGAAATAAGTTAACACCCCACCGATTTCCATGTATGATCTCTTGGTCCCTATCACAGAAACAAGGGTTATCGGAACAACTGAACAAGTTGAGGTTTATTTTCAAGATGTGTGAGGATGATAATGAACCCTGAAAAAAGTGATTTGTTGGTGTTGAAATTTTTCTGGTTATAATTATTTTTACTGCCGAAGACAGGGAGCAGCAAAATTGCTGGCTGAAGCTATGTAACCAAGTTCAAGTTCAAGTGTCAGGGCTTAAAAGAGATCTAGGGAGCCCTATCCGACTGTCTGGCTGGGTGGGTTTTGGAGAGGCTGACAGGTGTTTGGCAGACTGGCTGGTTACTTTTTGGGCTGGTTAGTTGACTGGTTTTTTGGGGTTACAAAGTGTTTCGTGTTGTTCCAACCAAGGGTAGTTCAAGCCCAGATAGCATGTGCGATGACCTTGCACCCACCCCCTAAAAGTGTGCGGTCATTTCCAGACAGACATTTCTAAGAGTATTGTGATTTTGGTTGCGGGGGTTGGGATTTGCAGTCATTACGCACTCGCCCCTCTGGATTGTGCTGTCATCCATGCTCTCTAGAGTGTGTGGTCATTGGCCCTTTTTCCCACACTGACCATACGGGTTGAACTACCAGGGTCCGAATTGAAAGTTCTGGTTTGTTACACTTTGTGTTCACCAGGTCACACTTTTTAAGCTGGTGCTATTATTAGATGCTGGAGCAGGACCAACCGACCAACAATAGCACCACAATCTCCAGTGTTGTAACAAGATCTGGCCAACAATAGCACCACACAGGCACCACATGATTATAGTTTTAAAGGATTGTCACTCCCGGTCACTCCTTAAAAAAAACTGGTCCAGCTCAGAGTTGTTCAGGACGCTGCGTCCTACACTGCAGAGTCGCAGACACAACGTCGCAGGGTCTGATGGCCAGAAGGAAGGGTCCGTTGCGTCGCAGGACGCAGGCTATACACATGGTTGCGTCTCAGGCGGCAGAGCTGGGGGTCCTCCTGAAATACCCTGGTCCAGCATGAGGCTGGTCATGAATCCTGAACCCTCTTAAGGATGGAAATATCTTTAAAAAAAATACAGAGACGGGATGAGAATCGCAAAAATAATTTAGCACTGTAGAACGAACTCAGGTCCCCCATAAAATGATTGTTTGGCGTTCACTTCATAAGTGCCTTATTCGTTTAGCCCCTCCTGAAATCTTGGTTGGACAAGTCCCTTTGACCTATTTGGCTATCCTCGGACTGTAACAACATACAACGTACAACATTCTGTCACACGATATACCGTATTGCACTACATGTACGGGGATTGTGGGTAGTCTGTCTGTCTGTCTGTCTGTCTGTCAGTCAGTCAGTTAGTCAGTCAGTCAGTCAGTCAGTCAGTCAGTCAGTCAGTCAATCAATCAGTCAGCCAGTCAGTCAGTCAGTCAATCAGTCAGTCAGTCAGACAGCCAGTCAGGCGGGGATTGGGCAGTCAATCAGTCCGTCAGACGTCTAGTCAGTCTGTCAGGGATTGGGCAGTCAGTCAGTCAATCAGTCCGTCAGACAGCCAGTCAGGCGGGGATTGGGCAGTCAATCAGTCAGTCAGACAGTCAGACGTCTAGTCAGTCAGTCAGGGATTGGTCAGTCAGTCAGTTAGTCAGACAGCCAGTCAGACAGCCAGTGGGTGATTGGGCAAAGGAAGCACTGCAGGTCAGTGTCAATGATTTTCTATTCAGCTACGAGCAGCAGCTTCTAGGCAGCTTCCCTGACTGGCTATTCAGCTGAACCTGGTGCAACTCAGTGCACCTTCAAGCTGACACAATCAGCTGTCCAGAGATATTGAAATATATGGAATAGCCCAGTGGCTGACTCACGGAGCTGCATCGAAGCTGGTAAAAAAAGCCGAAAAGAAAATACCTGGACTGGGTTTAACGGGTTAACGTTTGATCGCTACGTGGCTTATGGTACAATCTATATAACGACATATTGCTCCACACTGTGTGATATCAAACTTGACAACTCTACATGTAAGCCAGGGCTGTCGAGTTGACCCACTGCTTGCTGAGTGCGTTGCGGTTGGGGGGTAGCGTGGTGGAGTGGGAGCGCAGCCTGTGTCCTTGCACTTCATCCCGGGGGTCGTAGGTCCCGATGTCAACCCCAGCCCCCATTATGAGGGGGCCAGAGGCCGGGGCGACGACGCCCTCCACAGACATCACGCGTAAGCCCATGGTTACCCCTGCGCGGGTGGCGTTCGAAATGGTCCCGCCTGGCACTGTGCGTGCCAAGCCCGTGGAGGAGTACTTCTGTATCTCGCCTAGGCCCAGGTAGGTCTCCCCATTTGGCCGCTGGCCTGTGGAGTTGAGAAGGAGAGCTTCAACCCCTGTGGGGGGGATCTGCTCGTCTAGGATGCTGTCTTGCTTGGGTGCGGGGTACATAGAGCTGGGTGTGGGGTACATGGAGCTGCTGCCCATCTTGGCGGAGGCGCAGCGCACATGGTTGCGGGTCTCTGCCTGGTCACTCAGGTGCTGAAGGTGGCGTATGCTGATGAGCACGGAGGGATCCAGGTCATGTCCATGCTCGCCATACAAGGCATTGAGGGCAGCCTGTGGAACAGAGGGGGGGAGGGAGAGATTTTCGAAATTCATGTTAATTTTTGAATTTGAATACCACCCCTAAATTAAATGAAATCCAATTCAATCACACTCCTGTGCATCATGAGTGTGAATTCCATCCAATCCAATTCATTAATTTCAATTCAACCACACACATGGACTGTAAAAATACATAGCACACAACTACGTATTAATTCAATCCAATTCAATTCAACCACACACCTGTGTATCAATTAAATTAAATCCAATTCAATTCAACAACACGCCTGTGTATTAATTCTATGCAATTCAACCACACATCTACACTGTAAGAAGACTAACATACAACCACACGCCAGGGTATCAATGAAATTAAATTCAATTAAACCACACCCCTGTGTAATAATTAAATTCAACCACACACCAGCGTATCAATTCAATTCAATTCAACCACACACCAGCGTTTCAATTCAATTCAATTCAACCACACACCAGCGTTTCAATTCAATTCAACCACACACCAGCGTTTCAATTCAATTCAATTCAACCACACACCAGCGTTTCAATTCAATTCAACCACACACCAGCGTTTCAATTCAATTCAATTCAACCACACACCAGCGTTTCAATTCAATTCAACCACACACCAGCGTTTCAATTCAATTCAATTCAACCACACACCAGCGTTTCAATTCAATTCAACCACACACCAGCGTATCAATTCAGTTAAATTCAACCACACACCAGCGTATCAATTCAACTCAACCCAACCACACACTTGTGTATCATGAGTGGAGACAGCAGAAGCTGAATCTGGGCTCCAAGTCGGACTTAAACAACACGTAGCAGTTAAAGTGAACTTAATTAAATTGAATTAAAACCACACACCAATGTATCACAAGTGGAGACAGCTCTGACTGCAAACACATGTTGCAATTAAATTTAATTAAATTAAGGTAATGATAACGCCTGGTGGGGCGTGGTCTTAAGGGAACCCATTGTGCGCGGGTAGGGAGGTGTCTTCTACCTCAACTGGACATGCTACCATCGCGGTTGACAACGACCTGCAACGCCAAGAGCGACCGAAGGGGGGATCGAACCCCCGACTCTTCATCCTCAGAGTGATTTGGTCTACCACTAGACCAATGTATATCACTGAAAGGGGCTTCAATTAAATTAAACCACACACCTATGTATCACGAGTGGAGACAGCTCTGACTGAAAACATATGAAGCAATTAAATTAAATTAAATTAAATCACATCCAACCACACACCTATGCATCTTGAGTGGAGACAGCTGGAGCTGACTCCGTGCACCAACTTTGACTAAAAATAAACATGCAGAAATTAAATCAAATTAAATTGAATTAGATTAAATTGAATTAGATTAAATTGAATTAGATTAAATTGAATTAGATTAAATTGAATTAGATTAAATGCAACTACACACCTGTGCATCTTGAGTGGAGACAGCAGGAGCTGACTCCGGGCGCCTGGTAGGGGGCTTAGCAGATCCAGGTTGGGCTGTGCTCCGAGCGAAGTCCGTCGTGTGGGACAGCTTGGCGTGGGCTGACATGACGTGGCGGCCAGTGCGAGAGTGTGGCAAGTCTGAGATTTTGCGGTAGTATGCACCTACGAGGAAAGGAAAGACGCTTTAGAATCAACAGGAAGTGATGATGACTTGGGCTGAGGTGACGTTGCGACCAGTTTATTTTTGGAAATAACGAAGGTGTAATGCAGTCTTTGCCGCTTTTTAAGAGTGGTGAAGTTAATACCACTGTTTCTTTTGGGGGCTGCACATGGATCTATTAGCCAGCCAATCAATCAAAGTATCAACAGAAAGTGATGATGACTTGGGCTGATCCAGGACCCCCCGACCCTGTCTGGCTTGGGGCAGGGGCTATTGCCTGAGGGGGGGGGGGGGGGGGGGGGGGCTGATCCAGGACCCCCCGACCCTGTCTGGCTTGGGGCAGGGGCTATTGCCTGAGAGGAGGGGGGGGGGGGGGGGGGGGGGGGGGGGGGGGGGGGGGGAGGGGGGAGGGGGCTGCACATGATCTATTAGCCAGCCAATCAATCAAAGCAAGTCTGAAATATTGTGGTAGCATGCACCAGTTAGCAGGGAACACGTGGCCCTGCAAGGAACATGTTTTGAAAAATGACTGAGGTAAAATGCACTTCTTAGGGCAGTTGAAGGGAAGTAAAGTAAATATCACTGTTTTTAGGGTAGTTGAAAGGTAGTAAAGTAAATACGGAGTAAATATCACTGTTTCTTTTGGGGGCAACACAAGGCAGTTTCCATTAGCCAGTCAATATGTCAAGCCCCCAGTGTGCAGCTTCATTTGAAAGCTTGTTATATCACACACACACAAACATTCATCCACACCCACACGCACCCACACCCACACGCACACAGGCACACAAACACGCACACACACACACTCCCCCACGTTAGAATCTAGCCCAACCTTCCTCTTCACATTATCTCCCCCAGTGTGCAGCTTCATTTGAATGCTTGTTATATCAGCTTTCAGATGCACTAGCTAGCTTCATGTTTGGCCTGAAGATGAGGAAAGGAAGCTGCTTAGAAGCTGCTACTCATAGCCACCAAAAGAAACAGCCCCTCAGATATCAAGGTTGGGAGCGTGTCCCCCCCCCCCCCCACCCCCCCCCCCCCCCCCCCCCCCCCCCCCCCCCCCCCCCCCCCCCCCCCCAACACACACACAGGTGCTTCTACCACACAGCGTTGAGATCAAGCTTGAGAGCCCCTCAGATATCAAGGATGAGCAAGTCCCTTTAGCCTATTTGGCTACCCCTGGACTGTAACACACACACACATACATACATAAATACATGCATACAAACATACATACACCTGATGGAGGTAAGCAAAACACAATGATGGATGTAAGCCAGACTCCACTCTTATATTGTGCAACGCGTCACCATTCCGTCGCTGCATGGCGACGCATGGGTCAGACTAAACTAGTCAGAAGTGCCCCCCCCCCCCCACACACACCCCTCCCCCCCCCCACCACACACACCGCACACACACACGCGTTGCAAAAACAAAACGTGGTGCCCTACCTGGTCCCAGAGCAGGAGGTGTGTCCGCCACCACACCCGGTGGTATCCTAGAAGTCTGAGCGCCGAACTTAGCCAACCCCTTGGTCTTGGTGTCTGTCGCTGAATGAAGCCCTTCCCGCTGATATGCGTTGAACAAGTGGTTTGCAGTCGACGTCACATTCGGACTTGGTCTGGGGACAGTCTGCAGGGGGGTTATCAGATCAACTCAGATCAACGCAACCCTGTCAAGGCTGGGCGAGTCCCTTTAGCCTATTTGGCCTACCCCTGGACTGTGACATTCAAGTTTACGTGCGTACATGCACTCACCAACATGCACACACCAAAACACACACGTGCATGCACACTCAGACCCCCCCCCCCCCCCCCCCCCCCCCCCCCCCCCCCCCCCTACATACATGCATGTACCAACATGCATACACCCATACATGCATAACTACCTACCCACATTTAAGTTGCAAAAAAGATCAGGCAGTGCAACAGAATATACAAAGCAGGTATGCGCCCAAGGTGCTTGTATCAATGAGGCCTGGTTGTGTTGTCTGCAGGCGTAGGGTACTGGTTCACCAACAGAAAACGGCCTCAAAGATAATGCCCCATACCCCACATACAGACATACATAAATACATACATACATACAAACATGCATAAATACATACAAAACCATACATACAGAAATAAGGATTTAAGCGCTACCTTGAACGACGTTGTTCCTTGCTTTTGAGCAGCCTTCCTATCATGCACTTGATGAGCCCCCAGATCCCCCCCCCCCCCCCCACCAAAACAAAATCAACATTACCACCACCACCATAACCAACTTTTAAGCGCTACCTTGAACGACGTGGTTCCTTGCTTTTGAGCAGCCTTCTTATCATGCACTTGATGAGCACCCTTAAAGAGACCGGTGAAGCTATGGGTGTTGGCAGGGCCAGCGTCATGGCCTGCGGTTTGGTTGCGGCAGCGCCTAGGGGATCCGGAGGTGGCGTGGTCTCCAGAGGTGTGCTCAGCATCCCCGTCTTCTGAATATAGGCGGCGGTGGGGTGATTGGGTGGGTGGGGTGCGTGGGTGGGTGGGTGGGTGGGTGGGGTGCGGGGTGGTTGGGTGGGGTGCGTGGTTTGGTGGGTGGGTGCGTGGTTGGGTGGGTGGGTGGGTGGGGTGCGTGGGTGGGTGGGTGGGGTGCGTGGGTGGTTGGGTGGGTGGGTGGGTGGGGTGCGTGGGTGGGTGCGTGGGTGGGTGGGTGGGTGGGTGGGTGGGGTGCGTGGGTGGGTGCATGGGTGGGTGGGGTGCGTGCGTGGGTGGGTGGGTGGGGTGCGTGGGTGGGTGGGTGGGGTGCGTGGGTGGGTGCGTGGATGGGTGGGGTGCGTGGATGGGGTGGGGTGCGTGGGTGCGTGGGTGGGGTGCGTGGGTGGGTGGGTGGGTGGGGTGCGTGGGTGGGTGGGGTGTGTGGTGGGTGGGTGGGTGGGTGGGGTGCATGGGTGGGTGGTGTGCGTGGGTGGGTGGTGTGCGTGGGTGGGTGGGGTGCGTGGGCGGGTGGGGTGCGTGGGTGAGTGGGTGGGGGCCGGTGGGGTGCGTGGGTGAGTGGGTGGGGGCCGATGGGGGGGCAGGAATAATGTTTGTGAAAGTGTTCGAAATGTACCAATTGACATTTGTTACTGTTAGAGGAGTGGGAGAATGGAGGACTGGGAGAATGAGTGGCAGGGGTCCAGGTTATAAGGTGGAATTAGGTTTTGGACTGCAGGGCCACTGTTTTTATTAGGATACAAATTGCAAATAAATTCGGAGAAATTCAGAACTTAACATGTTATAGCTCCTCAGAGGCTACCTGTACATGTTAAAGCTGTAAGCTGTAAAAACATTATAACGCTTCAGTCCATTAGTCAGCCAGCCAGTCAGGCAGCTAACCAGTTAGCCAGTCAGCCAGTCAGCCAGTCAGTCAGTCAGTCAGTCAGTCAGTCAGTCAGTCAGTCAGTCAGTCAGTCAGTTAGCCAGTCAGTCAGCCAGTCCATCCGTCTGTCCGTTCGTCCGTCAGCCAACCAGCCAACCAAGCTAGTCAGACAGGCAGGCAGTCTGGCTACCACCAGATTTGAACACACCAACACACTATTATCATCACTGACCTCAAGTCCAACCGGTCAGCCAGTCAGTCAGGCAGGCTAACACAAGATTTGAAGACCAACCTGACACCAACACACTCTTCTCATCACTGACCTCCAATCCAACCAGGAGGAGGTTTCAACTCCCTGCTGTAATCCTTGGTATTGAAACCCTTGATGTTGACCAAGGTTGCATGGCCCCACATCCTACCACCAGATTTGAACCACAAGATTTGAACCACCAGATTCGAACCACCAGATTTGAGCTACCAGATTTGAACCACCAGATTTGAACTACCAGATCTGAACCACCAGATCTGAACCACCAGATTCTAACCACCAGGTATGACCAACACAGTCTTCGCATCATTGACCAATTGGTGGTTGGACCCGGTGCAAGCAAACAGGCTGGCCCCCTCAACCTTACACCTCGTAATAACGCGCACTATGTATGTATGTATTTATTTATTTATTCAATAATGATCATACTAATACTAATGCTACTTTATATATATACCAGTACGGTAGCCCCTGTGGCCGGTGGCCACACCTGTCAGGATGTACCCAGCAAAGAATGATGCTCACTCCACCCTACCCTTCCCCATCAAAACACATTAAAAATGAATACTCACATGACCCCCCCCCCCCCCCCCACTTGACCCCCCACCCCTCACCCACCTCCACACACACACACACCACTCTCAGTCGATCCCCTCATAATCTTATATTTCAAAGTTAAATTCAACAAAAAGCGCGCGCGCGCTTATAATAATTTAAGAGCTTTTTAAAAACTAAAAAACACATTTAAACACCAAACACTCCTCCCTCCCTCCTGCTTGCCTGCCGCACACGTTGATTAGCACTTACACGTCCCTCCTCTCTCCACCACCACTGTCACCACCACCACCACCACCACTGTCATCACCACCACCACCACCGTCATCCCTGTAATCATCATCATCATCACCACCATCACTACCACAGTCATACCCCCCCATCCCCCCCGTCTCGACCCCCTCTCCTTCCCCCAGCATCAACAAACCACGCATGCTCCCCTACCTCTCCCAACAACTTCCCTGCAGATAAAACCGGACTTGCGCAGTTGCAAAGCTCATACCCAAAGCTTCTTCTTCGCGCGCATTTACCGAAGCTGGGGTGTTGACGGAAACAATCCAGTCAACTGGAACTTCACTTGGGTACATGAATTGGTTAAATCATATTTATATTAATGCATACCGGTAACATATAATTAACAATAATACAAATAAAATAATCATCACCGACCTCCAATCCAACCAGGAGGAGGCTTCAACTCCCCGCGGTAATCCTTGGTATTAAAGCCCTTAATGTTGACCGATGTTACATGAGAGTCACGATATCCGTGCTTGGGATTGTAGTGCCCCACATGCGGTACTCCCGGGTCCCCATTGACCCCATATTTGCCCGTCTTCGCATGCTGGTCTCGGTTGGTTGTCCTGAAGGCTGCGCTAGCTGACTGTGGTCTAGACTTGTGGGCTTTGACAATGGGGCTCTGCCTTTTGGCCAACTGCACGGATGGAGGGGTGGGGTGGGGGGCTCGTTTGCTTTGGCAATGTGGGGTTGGCTTGAGGGGTTTTGACAACCGGGCTCTGTCTTTTGTCCAACTGCACGGATGGAGGGGTGGGAGGGGTGGGGTGGTGGGCTTGTTGGCTGTGTTGGCTTTGGCAATGTGGGGTTGGCTTGAGGGGTTTTGACAACCGGGCTCTGTCTTTTGGCCAACTGCACGGATGGAGGGGTGGGAGGGGTGTGGTGGGGTGTGGATTGGGTTGGGGTAAGATGGGTTGGGGTAGGGTGCGGGGGTGTGGGAGGGTGGTTTTTTTTTTTTTTTTTTTTTGCGTGTGTGTGTGTGTGCGTGTGTGTGTGTGTGTGTGGGGGGGGGGGGGATTCGGATATTGAGTCGGTGTTGATGTAGGGAGTAGTAGTTGGGAGTTGTAGCTTCAGCTGTCTGTTTAGGTGGCAGTTGAATTCACTATTTGTTCAGCTTTCTCTACCTCCAGTTGTGAAGCAAATGTTGCGATGCAAGCCTGAGTTCAAGATTGATATGTCACACTGTATAGGATGAAGCGCGAAGCGCGGAGCCCCAGGGGGGTCGGGGGCTGCGCGTCGCACTGCCCTGATGGCTCCAGTGCAAGCAAACGGGCTGGCCCCCTCAACCTCCCGCCTTTTAATAAGGCATACTATTTATTGATTTATGCCCGGATTTATGTATATATTTATCTATTTGTCAGTCTTACCATATACTAACCAGTGCAGCAGCCTCAGCCTTTGTGCGCTCAGCTTCTTGCAATGCAATCCTTATTCGCTCTGCTCTTTCTTTATACCCATGCTCTCTAATTATCATCATCATCATCATCATCACCATAATCATCATCATCATCACATACCCGTGCAGCTGCCTCAGCCTTAATGCACTCAGCCTCTTGCAATGACGCTGCCAGATCCATCACCTTCGTCCTAATCTTGTACTCACCGCTCTCTCATCATCATCATCATTATCATCATCATCACGTACCCATGCAGCTGCCTCAGCTTTTATGCGCTCAGCCTCCTGCAATGCAATCCTTAACCGCTCTGCTCTTCCCCCACAAACCGTCAATATACAAAAATATACACAAAAATACACAACCATAAAAAATATATAAAACAAATACACAAATTTACACAAAAATAGTTTGACAGGCATCCCATCCACTAATCCGTGCAGCAGCCTCAGTCTGTATGCTCTGAGCCTCCTGCAGTGCAATCTTTATTGGCTCTGCTCTTTCTTTATACTCTCCGCTCTCTAATCATCATAATCATCATCACCATCACCACGTACCCGTGCAGCAGCCTCAGCCTTTATGCTCTCAGCCTCCTGCAGTGCAATCTTTATTGGCTCTGCTCCTTCTTTATACTCATCGCTCTATAATCATCATCATCATCATCATCATTACCATCATCATCATCATCATCACCATCACTTACCCGTGCAGCAGCCTCAGCCTTTATACGCTCAGCCTCTTGCAATGACGCTGCCAGCTCCATGACCTTAGCAGCACTGCACAAGCAAGAACAATCAAACATTATTTTTTGATAGGTGGTATAGTGGCATGATATTGACATTGTATATTGATGGGTGG
Organism: Chlamydomonas sp. ICE-L; assembly: GCA_013435795.1. Lineage (NCBI taxonomy): Eukaryota > Viridiplantae > Chlorophyta > Chlorophyceae > Chlamydomonadales > Chlamydomonadaceae > Chlamydomonas > Chlamydomonas sp. ICE-L. The sequence continues at coordinate 684,363 of JACBWV010000264.1, read as the reverse complement.
CAGATTGACATGGTAATGATATTATATGTTAGTACCACCATGGTATGACATCTAGTATATACAAACCAGAAAGTGTTGGGGAAATAGCAGGGCAGAAGCGAGGTCAAATGTATAACACACATCGGTGGTAGATCAACATGGTACCCACACGGCATGGGCAGGCTCGGCATAGTAGTCTGGTATTGTACAAATATGAACTAAAAAGAAGCTGAAGTGAAAAAGTCATATGCAGCGTCGCAAGCGACGCAAAAAATGGCGGAGTGTGTTGGCAACGGAACAAAAGGTGGCAACGATGGAGCTGACCGAAGCGAGATAGTTACGCGACCGTTGGCTGACGTGTCGGGCTTCAAGTTTTTCGGTCGGACAGACGGACAAATGGGTAAACATGGGGGCACCCGCCCCCTTGAAGAGGGGGCTCCGCCAAAAAGACTATACTGGACAAGAATAGCTTGGGAATCCGATCCCATCCCCTTCCCTCCGCTCCCCACCCCTCGGCTTCCCTCCCCTATGCCCCCGCCCCTGATCTCGCTCCCCCTCCAACTCTCCCTTCAACTCCAAACCCAACTCCCCCTCCCTCTCCCCCCCCTCCCCATGCTCCTCCCCAGCCTCCTCCCCCTCCCCGTGCTCCTCCCCAGCCTCCTGCCCCTCCGACTCCACCCCCCCTGCACACCGGCTGGCCGCACAAACAGCATATCCCCACCACATGTCCCCCCTGTTGCGCATCATTTGCTTGGGTGCCAGATGGACAGGTATCCCCCAGTCCCAGGACTGTGACCCTGGACCCAGTCCCAGGACCATAGTCAGCCCATTCGAGGGTGGGTTGAGCTGCGCCCAGCGGTATGCACAGTGGTATGCACCACGCAACCAAAACAAAAGAATCCCCACTACATGTCTCTACCTTAGAGCATCGTTTTGGTTGGGAGCCAGATTGGCGGGTATCCCCCAGAACTGTGACCCTGGACCCAGTCCCAGGACCGTGGACAGCCGACTCGAGGGTGGGTTGAGCTGTGCACCAGCGATATGCACAGTGGTATGCACCATGCAACCAAAACAAAAGAATCCCCACTAATTGTCCCTACCTTAGAGCATCGTTTTGGTTGGGAGCCAGATTGGCGGGTATCCCCCCGCACAGGACGGTGGTCAGCCCATTCGGGGGTGGGTTGAGCTGCGCCCAGCGGTATGCACAGTGGTTATGCACGACCCAACCAAAACAAAAGAATCCCCACCACATGCTTCTACCTCAGCGCATCATTTTGGTTGGGTGCCAGATTGACAGGTATCCCCCAGGACTGTGACCCTGGACCCAGTCCCAGGACCGTGGTCAGCCCATTCGGGGGTGGGTGGAGCTGCGCCCAGCGGTATGTACAGCACCACGCAACCAAAACAAAAGAATGACCCCTACGTGCCCCTACCTTAGCGCATCATTTTGGTTGGGAGCCAGATTGGCGGGTATCCCCCCGCACAGGACGGTGGTCAGCCCATTTGGGGGTGGGTTGAGCTGTGCCCTGGCGGTATGCACAGTGGTATGCACTATGCAACCAAAACAAAAGAATTACCACACCACGTCCCTACCTCTGCGCATCATTTTGGTTGGGAGCCAGATTGGCGGGTATCCCCCAGGACCCAGGCCCGTGACCCTGGACCCAGTCCCAGGACCGTGGTCAGCCCATTTGGGGGTGGGTTGAGCTGTGCCCAGCGGTATGTACAGTGGTATGCACCACGCAACCAAAACAAAAGAATGACCCCTACGTGCCCCTACCTCTGCGCATCATTTTGGTTAGGTGCCAGATTGGTGGGTATCCCCCAGGACCCAGGCCCGTGACCCTGGACCCAGTCCCAGGACCGTGGTCAGCCCATTTGGGGGTGGGTTGAGCTGTGCCCCGGCGGTATGCACAGTGGTATGCACCACGCAACCAAAACAAAAGAATCCCCACTACATGTCCCTACCTCTGCGCATCGTTTTGGTTGGGAGCCAGATTGGCGGGTATCCCCTTGCACAGGACGGTGGTCAGCCCATTCAAAGGTGGGTTAAATTGCGCGCTGGCGGTAGGCACTGTAGTGCTCACCCCCTGCATCTTATACTTGCGAGCCACCGAGGCAGGCAGTACACCTGCGTGGGCTTCTCTCAGGGCCCGGGACTGCATGTCCACGCCTAGCTGTGCGCGGTTGCTGGCGTGCTCGTCTTTCATCTGGTGGGCCTCCTCGGCGGCACCTGACATCAGCAGGCTACCTCTGTCCATGGTGGCAGAAGCGGACATGGGTCTGCGTTGGGTTGGGTTGGGTGGGGTGGGGTGGGTTTGGTTTGGGATGGGTTGGTTTGGGCTGGGCTGGGTTGGGTTGGGTCGGGTTGGGTTGGGTTGGGTTGAGTTGGGTTGGGTTGGGTTGGGTTGGGTTGGGTTGGGTTGGGTTGGGTTGGGTTGAGTTGGGTTGGGTTGGGTTGGGTTGGGTTGGGTTGGGTTGGGTTGGGTTGGGTTGGGTTGGGTTGGGTTGGGTTGGGTTGGGTTGGGTTGGGTTGGGTTGGGTTGGGTTGGGTTGGGTTGGGTTGGGCTGGGCCCCTCTGCCCCCCTGTAGCACCCTTCCCACCCATAATGCACCCTTCTCTGCCCCCCTGCTGCACCCTTCCCACCCAGAATGCACCTAAGAAGAGGGCGCCGTAGACCAATTTTGCAGTGCTCAGGGATATGTTTTTCCGGAATACACTCCGATCGGAATACGAGACCCCGTTTTGGCCCAAATTGCTGGAAGAAGAAACCTAAAAAATAAAGTTTTCTTTTACTGAAATTGCTGGAAATTGACTAAAGATGACCCTTATCGACCAAAATCGGAATAAGGATCCTGTTTAGGGAGGGGAAAGGGAGGGGAGATATAAAAAGGAATAAGGATCCTGTTTAGGGAGGGGAAAGGGAGGGGAAATATAAAAAGGAATAAGATTTCCTCTTTTTTATTTGAAACAAATATCCCTGGCAGTGCTCGGTCCCACCTTCTTTGTTTGCTGAAGGTATAGATTCCGCCAAAAGCCAACTTTGAACACTTGGTGTTGGTATTAACATGGCACTAACTTGGTGTTGGTAATTACATGGTACTAACTTGGTGTTGGTATTAACATGGCACTAACTTGTGTTGTTTTAGTTAATTAAATTGGTACTAACTTGGTGTTGGTATTAACATCGGTACTAATTGGTTGTGGTAAGTACATAGGTACTAACTTGGGTGTTGTATAACATGGTATAACACTTCGGTGTGGTATAACATGGTACTAACTGGTGTGGTTATCAACATGTACTAACTTGGTGCTGGTAATACAGGGTACTAACTTGGGGGTGTTTGGTAGATAACATGGTACTGAACTTGGTGTGGTAATTACAATGGTAATAACTTGGTTGTTTGGTATTAAAATGTGGTATTAAGACTTGGTGTTGGTACATTCACATGGTACTAACTTGGTGTGGTATTAACATCGGTACGAACTTGGCGTTGGAATTTACAGGGTCTAACTGGTGTTGGTATAACATGGTACTAACTTGGTGTGGTTATTACATGGTACTAACTTGGTGTTGGATAACAGGTACTAACGTGGGTTGGTAATTACACTGGTTACTTAACTGGTGGTGGTAGAAAACATGTACTAACTTGGTGTGGTAATTAATGGTTTACTAACTTGGGGTTGGTATGACAAATGGTACGACTGGTGTTGTATTTATTAAACATGGTACTAAATTTGGTGTTGGTTAACATGGTACAAATTGGTGTGGTAATTACATGGGTACTAAACGGTGGTGGTATTAACATGGTACTAACTTGGTGTTGGTATTAACATGGTACTAACTTGGTGTTGGTATTAACATGGTACTAACTTGGTGTTGGTAATTAACATGGTACTAACTTGGTGTTGGTATTAACATGGTACTAACTTGGTGTTGGTAATTACATGGTACTAACTTGGTGTTGGTATTAACATGGTACTAACTTGGTGTTGGTATTAACATGGTACTAACTTGGTGTTGGTATTAACATGGTACTAACTTGGTGTTGGTATTAACATGGTTTACTAATTGGTGTTGGTAAGTACATGGTACTAACTGGTGTTGGTTATAACATGGGAATAACTTGGTGTGGTATCAACATGGTGCTAACTTGGTGTGGTATTAACATGGGGGGATACTAATGGTGTTGGTAATACATGTACTAACTTGGGTTGGTCTTAACATGGTATCTAACTTGGTGTTGGTAGTAACAGGGGGTAATAACTTGGTGTTGGTAATACATGGTACAACGTGGGTGGTATGAACATGGTACAACTTGGTTGTTGGTATTAACATGGTACTAACGTTGGGTGTATAACATGGTACAACTTGGTGTTGGTATTAACATGGTACTAACTTGGTGTTGGTAATTACATGGTACTAAATTGGGTGTGGTATTAAATTTGGATACTAACTTGGTGTTGGTATTACATGGTACTAACTTGGTGTTGGTATTAACATGGTACTAACTTGGTGTTGGTATTATCAATGGTACGAACTTGGTGTTGGTTTGTTGATGATTAACATGGTACTAAACTTGTGGTGTTGGTATAAATGGACTAACTTGGGTTGGTTAATTACATGGTACTAACTTGTGTGTTATTAATGGTACTACTTGGTGTTGGTAATCACATGGTGTAACTTGGTGTGGTATTAACATTGGTTACCAACTTGGATGTGGTTTAATTACATGGTACTAACTTGGTGTTGGTATTAACATGGTACTAACTTGTGTGTTTGGTATGAACATGGGGTACTAACTGTGTTGCGTCAAAAATTACATGGTACTAAAACGTGGATTGTTGGTAGAACATGGTATAACTGGGCTGGTATTAAACAGGTACGACTGGTGGTCGGTATAATGGTATAACTTGGGTTGGTACTTAATGGTACTAAAATTGGTGTGGGTAATTAAATGGTACTACTTTTGGTGTGGTAATTACAGGGTACTAACTTGGTGTTGGTAGTAACAGTGGGTACTAACTTGGTTGTTGGATTAACATGGGTACTAACTTGGTTGTTGGTATTAACATGGTACTCACTTGGTGTTGGTATTACATGGTACTTAACTTGGTGTTCGTATTAACAATAGGTACTAACTTGGTTTTGGTTGGTTTAACATGGTACTAACTTGGTGTTGGTATTAACATGGTACTAACTTGGTGTTGGTAATTACATGGTACTAACTTGGTGTTGGTATTAACATGGTACTAACTTGGTGTTGGTATTGACATGGTGCTAAACTTGGTGTGGTATTAACATGGTACTAACTTGGTGTGGTAATACATTGTACCTAACTTGGGTGTGGTATTAAATGGTTACGAACTGGAGTTGGTATTAACATGGTACTAAAGTGGTGTCGGTAATTACATGGTACTACTTGATGTTGGTCTTAACATGGTACTAACTTGGATGTGGGTTTATTAACATGTCTAACTTGGTGTTGGTATAACATGTACTAAATGTGTTGGGAAATCTGCATGGTACTAACTTGGTGTTGGTATTAATATGGTACTAACTTGGTGTTGGTAATTGCATGGTACTAACTTGGTGTTGGTAATTACATGGTACTAACTTGGTGTTGGTATTAACATGGTACTAACTTGGTGTTGGTATTAACATGGTACTAACTTGGTGTTGGTATTTACATGGTACTAAGACGGTAATTATAAGTAGGGATCGGCAAATCATATGATACTAACCAAAGGCGAGTATGATATCATGACATCATACAAATTGCATCATATGATTTTGTATGCAAATGGTAACTTAAGCCTAGCCAGACTGCCGGCATCATATGATATCATATGATGACATGATATTCTACGATATCATGTCGCCGCTCCTTAATTATATGGTGATTGCATCATAATTATATCCTTCGCATCAAAAATTACCACCCTCTCTTGATAGGGTCCCCAACCCCCACCCCACCCCACCCCCCCCTCGGTCCCACCTTTGTTTGCTTACGGTATAGATTCCGCCAAATGCCGTTCCTTGACGACTCTATCCTTCGCATCAAAAACAAGTCCTATGCAGCGTCCCAGCGACGCGGAAAATTGGCGGAGTGTGATGGCAAAAGAACGAAAGGTGGGAACGATGGAGCTGACTGAAGCGAGTTAGTTACGCAACCGTTAGCTGACGTGTCAGGCTTCAAGTTTTTCGATCAAACGGACAAATGGGTAAACATAGGGGCTCCCGCCCCCTTGAAGAGGGGGCTCCGCCAATCACCCCCCTCTCTATATAGGGTTACCAATCCCCCCTGCCTTTATAGGGTCCCCACCCCCCAGCTGCCCCTCGGTCCAATCTTCGTTTGCTTACGGTATAGATTCCGCCAAATGCGGTTCCTTGGAAACTCTATCCTTTGCAAGCATTTTATCAACCGGTATGCAAATGTTTCTCACACCTACCAAATTAAAAAGTATCACCCTCCCTTTATGGGACCCCAACCCCCACCCACCCACCCTCTCAGTCCCACCTTCTGTGTTTGCTTAAACAATCCGCCAAATGCTGCTCCTTGAAGATTTTATCCTTTGCAAGCATTTTATCCATGATCGAGTCCTTTGCATAGTACTTGTCGAACAACTTGGCATACTCTTCAATACTGAGGTACCCCCCTGCGGTACGGTTTTTGGCTGCCTTGGCACCTCCCAGCTTGGAATCAGCACTGGACAGCAAGGACAGGGAAGGGGAGGGTGAGGGTGTGAATGGTGGCCAAGTGTGTGTGAGTGTTTGTGTTTGTGTGTGTGTGTGTGTGTGTGTGTGTGTGTGTGTGTGTGTGTGTGTGTGTACCACCTCCACCACTGCCACCACCACCACAACAACTTCAAATACAGCTGAACACAACAACACACCACTTGCTGCACCCCCTCCACCCACACCTCCACCCCCAACTCACAAGACATCTCAACTCCGGATCCCGCCCCACGTCCTTACCTTATCCCAGCGCTGCTATAGCTCGGTGCGGCCTTCAGGACATCCTTATCAACCCGCATGCAGTCGGTAACCTTTCGGACCTGCGAGTTTACGAGCAGTTCCTGGTTGAGCGCCATACTCCACACCTCGTTCCTTAACAACTCAAATTACCTTTTCCCCCAGCCCGAAATCCCCAGGAGAGACTTCGACCTGTCGAGCTTGGCCATTCGGACTCATAGCTTCTGCTTTAATTGTGCTCTTTGAACGATTCAGTTATCGTCAGTATTTATCCGCGCAGGAAAGGGGGTGTAGCTTAGGCGAGTGCGGAAGGAGTGTGGATAGTCGCAATGACGGGCCCCGCGTGAAACCCTGTAGTACCTGCAGTGTGGTACCGGATGAAACGTCGAAGCAGTACACCCTAAAAAAGTGTCCAATGGGCCCGTTCAGGGTTGTTTAAGACGCTGCGTCCTCCGCCTCCGACGCAGACGCAATGTCAAAGAGTCCGTCGCGTCGCAGGAGCGCAGACGCAGGTTATTAAATTGGTTTCGTCTCAGGCAGCAGATATGGGGGTCCTCCTGAAGTACCCTGGTCCCGTTCTGTTAGATTGGCGATATATTCCCAGGCGGGCGTACTTTTGACTGTACTTCCTCATGTTAGATCTCGCGTTGGCACCGACAGAACTTCCCCCAAACTTGGCAGCGTTTCGAGGGACACCTAATGAAGGTATGCAACCCTTAAAATCTGGAGACTAGGGTATGCCGGAGGCCAGAAATCGCGTATGGATTTTGTAATGCTGTCTTGGGTCCATTTGGGGGCTGAATTTGGCCTTGAAGATGTTGTATCTCGCTATTGCACCGTCAAAAGATACCAACATGTTGGCAGCGTTATGACTTATGAGGGGAGCCTAGTGAAGTTATCCAAGCCTTCAAATGTTGTGCAACGGGCATGCCTGAGGCAAACAAACATTTGAGGTCTATGTTGGGCCTTTTTCGAGCCCCCAGTCGGTATGAAGTCCATTTCGGTCCAGAAGTTTCCGGACATTTTCGGACCAGAAGCTCAGATCGGTCAGATTGGTCAATGCAGAGGAAGCAATTTACAGAACGATGCCACAGAAGGATAAAGCGCAACTCGCGACTAGGAAGGGGGTTCACATCTGGGAGGGTTTTGGCGGGACCCCGGATGTAAGAAGTGAGGGCCTTGGGGCTGTGAGTAAGTAAGGTACTAACGGCAGGCCGGGATCTTTCCCGAGTATATAGAAAATTCCGAAAAATGCAAAAGAAGGGTAGGTATTTCCCCCGACTCTCTAGATATTGCCCGGGCTATTTTAGGGGTGTCGGGAGGCTCTCAACAACCTCTGTGCATTCCCGTGGCATTCCGTGCAATACCGCGCATTCCCGTGCAATACTGTGGTAGTACGTGTGCATTCCGTGCAATACCGTTGGATACCGTTGGCGGGGGATGTATCCTTGGAGTGTCCGGCTCTTGCGGCGGGGTGTGGTGTGTGTAGGCCTGCGGCTCGTGCACTTTGTAGTGTATGAGGAAAACGTGTAGTCCGATTGGGGAATCTCACGTTTATATCCGTATGATACACCACAACTCACCCCCCTTCCGAAGGTCCGACACCCACCTCCTGTCTGAGATGTGCACGTCCGGCCGAGCCAGCCCCCTCCTAGCGAAGGTTTCCATCATGCGCCAGCCCGGGAACGAACCCGCGTGGTACTGGTTAAGGCCCTAACTTCCGTCCAGTCGATCCAGTCGACCAAGCTCGATACCAAATGTGGTGTATGAGGAAAACGTGTTGTCCGATTGGGGAATCTCATGGTTATATCCGTATGATACACCACAACTGGATAACGATCCTCCCACTGAGTTGCCACGCGGTGGTGACGACTTTCCGACAGATGACGAACGACTTCTGTAGGCAGTTGAAACCGAGCGAATTGACCTACTGATCAGTGTCTGATCAGCTACTCGGGAATACCTAAAACGAGGGTTCCATTAGGGTCTAGACGCGCTGGAAGCGGGAAGGGAGTCTTAAGCCGTGCTTCTGACTCTTAGGGCCGTCTAAACTCCTGAGATCATTTCTTAGGCTTCCAGTTACAAGACACTCCTTGTTACAAGGTATTCATATACCACAATTGGTTTCTTGAGCCTGGTCGCGCTTTCAAACCGCGCCACTCGCTTTACTCCCCACCCCCGACGTCCCCTCGAGCCCACCATCACCGAGTATGGCCTCTTCTTCAGCCCACGCTGCTGCGGCTCCACCTTCTGAGGTCCCGGATGTTGACGACATGGACCACGAGGAGCTCGTCCAGCAAGTCAAGGCTTGGGAGCTGCACGAGCTCTCCAAGGAGAAAAGAAAAGGCGCTGGAGGGCCGGCACCTTCGCCTCCCGACCTTTCAGCTACCGAGAAGGAGCTGAAGGAAGCGCGGATGGCTGTCAAAGTCAATGGCAAGAAGGTCGCCACAAGGCCTGACTCCACGCCGCTTGGCAAGGCTGCCGCGCACGTTGCCCTCGTGGAGAAGGACAGGGTTATCGCTAGCCTCGAACTTCTTCACCATCACGAGGCCGAGGCCACCGCATCCAAGCACCTTGAGGAGATGGCTCGGCTCCAAATGCGAATGAGGGATGCCGAACAGGAGACACTTCGAGTTTCCGCTCTCCTGAAGGCCCAGCAAACGCCCCCCGCTGGACCACCTGAGGGCCCCGCTGCTGGATCGCCTGCAACGCCCCCCGCCCCCGCTGGACCACCGGATGGCCCCGCTGCTGGATCGCCAAAGTGGCTGAGCTACAAGCTGCGGCAGCTAAGGTAGAGTCACATGTTTTGCCCTTGGTCCCGAGGCCCTTAGTTGGCAAGTATGAACGTCCATCCCTTTGGACTGGGGTAGAAGATAAGAAGCTCCCGAGGGGTAGGATTTGGTGGAAGTTGCTAGAGTCATATTGCACGTTGCACCATATGTTAGTACCATCCAACATACCAAACTTCTTTGGTGAGGTAGCTGCCGAGTGGCTAGACCACCTCATGACCGCGTCACCGGCCATTACGTGGGCTGAGATAAAAACTCAGTTCCTAAACTTCTATGACCCCTACCATGCTGACGACGACATCAATGCACGCCAACGGCTGCATGCCAACTCGATTCGGCAGACCTCGACGGTTAGGCATTACGCTATGGCTTTCCAAAACGAAGTGCGCATTGCCGGGGGTATGCAATTGGATGATCAGCTAGTTCTGTTTCGGTTTGGTCTGATTCCAACCATCGAGGCACGATGCCGCAGACGTACTGCTGCACAAGGAGGCCGATTTTCCTCTTTAGACGAGCTTGTCGAACATGCTGCTGCCATTGAAACTGAACTTGCTGCCACCAAAACACCAACCCCTACCTCGGCCATGTACGTTCAGGCAAAAGGCAAACGGCCTGGTGGACCTCACGAGGGGTCCACCCAGCACAAGCACAAGAAGGGCACGGCCCAGACTCCAGCTGCAACGGGCCCGCCGCCCTTTTCCAGCCCTGCGGGACAGCTACAATTTGCTGAAAAGCATAAGTGGAAGCAGGCTGACGGTCAGCCCTGGACACCGGATGCTATTAAACTAGCTAAGGAGGGTAACTTATGTTACAAGTGTGGTACGAAGCGCACGGCCGCTACAGCCACTGCCCCCTCCAAGTGCCCTAGCTGCCCTACCGTTAGGAAGTAGGATGTAGGTCTGCTTGTAGACATAGATAGGGATGTTCTTTTTCAGTTTCCGTCCCCTACTATCTGTGTAACACCATCTACAGCACAGACCACATCCCCTCCTTGCCTTCCGACCCTGCCCCCGCCTCCTGCCATTCCATGCATATCTGCTTGCACAACAGCTTGTGTCCACGCGGACCAAGCTACCGCACACTTTGAGGCCACCCTATCGGGGGTATCTGGCAAAGTTCTCATTGACAGTGGAGCAGACTCTGTCTTCGTAGACGCAGAATTCTGTGCTAGGGCAGGTTTAGCCACCTTTACGGGCTCACCAGTCATGGTGCGGGTAGCTGATGGATCCCAAGTCCTCACTACTACGAGAACGAGTTTTGTCCTGAACTTAGGCAAACATAGGTCAGAAATTAAATCTGCTTATGTCCTCCCTACGCTAGGGCCCGGCACCACCGCACTTCTCGGAAGAAGTTGGATGATGCAGACGGGGTGCTGCATTGGTTTTGAAGAGACACGTCTCAGAGCCAGTTTCAAAATAGCTAAAAAGCATAAACGTAGAGTAGCAGTCGAACTGTACTCCACCCGACTCGAGTCGGAACCTCTCTCCATCAAGGAATTGGTTGCTTATACTTTGGCACGTATCGAATTTTTTGACACAGCACAGCGAAAAACGCCAGGAGTCCTGTCGAACAGAGCACTTAAAAAGTTTATCCGCAAATCAAAACAAAAACTCAATTGTTTCGAAGTCCTAGTCACATCAGTGGACCAAGACGACGATGCCTTAACAATTCGAGCCGCACAAGCAAACACGGTGCAACAAACGAAACACGAACGGATAATCTCGGGTTGCGAAACGGACTTTAAAAAGGTCTTCGCCCCGGCAGACAAGATTTCTGACCTTAGGGCTGACACCCCATTCGTATGCCCCCTCACGGAGGCGGCATCCCCACAATTCTCTCGAGGACACAGGTTGTCCCCCGCAGAACTGCTAGAGGTCCAAAACCAAGTTAAAGACTTGTTGGCCAAAGGCTACATCAGCCCTAGCTCGAGCCCGTGGGGCGCACCAGTCCTTTTCATCGCCAAACCCGATGGCTCTTGGAGGATGGCTATCGACTATCGTAAATTGAACAAGGTCACGGTACCAAATCGCTATCCCCTCCCACGAATTGACGATCTGTTTGACTCAGTTCGAGGAGCTAGTGTGTTCTCAAATCTGGATTTACGTAATGCATACCACAACATACGGTTACATGATTCAGACGTCCCGAAAACTGCGTTCATAACCCCGATGGGACTCTATGAATTCAAGGTTCTCCCTTTTGGGCTAGCAAATGCACCCTCGGCCTTTACAAAAGTCATGAACACCGTGTTCAGAGATTTAATTGGCAAATTCGTCGTCATTTACTTGGATGATATTCTCATCTACAGTAGTAATGATGAAGAACACGAAAAACACATTCGAATTGTGTTACAACGTCTTGAAAATAACCACCTCTTTCTTAAACGAGAAAAGTGTTTCTTCTATAGACCGGAAGTCAAATACCTAGGGCATGTGCTCTCCGGTGAAGGCGTCCGAGTCAACGAAACGAAGGTGAAAGCAGTTGCAGATTGGCCCACACCTACCTCCTCGAAGGAAGTTCAGCAGTTCCTAGGACTCTCTAACTTTTTCAGAAAGTTTATCCAAGGTTACTCGACGCTCGCAGCCCCTCTAATCCAGATTTCGAATCTAACAGACAGGCCAGCACCGATTTCACCGAAATTGAAACCGCCAGGACTGACAAAATCACCGACGGTGACACCAAGTCCGAAACCACTCGGAAAACGACAGGCAGGGCTCAAGGGACCTGCATTTCAAAATGTTTGGACCCAAGCCTGCCAGGAGGCATTCCTCGGCATCAAACAAAGTCTTACGAAGGCTCCTTTGCTTGCACACCCTGACCCAGCGAAGGACTATCGGGCGGTAACCGATGCTTCTGTCGTTGGTACAGGGGGCGTTCTCATGCAAGATGGGCGACCCATCGCGTACCACTCTCACAAATTCTGAAGCGCTGAACGAAACTACTCCACGGGCGAGCAAGAATTACTCGCAGTGTACTTGGCCTTGAAAGAATGGCGATGCTACCTCGAAGGTTGCACTGACAAGTTCGAACTTGACACCGACCACGAACCCCTCGTCTACCTTGCAAATCAGCCCATGCTGAGCAGAAAGCAGGCACGATATCTTGAGTTTTTCTCGCGCTTCACGAACATGAAGTGGGCTTATATCGCGGGCCGTACTGACGTAGCTGACCCTCTGAGTAGGAATCCAGCCTTCTCAGAGGCTACGGCTTTGTTCATTCAGAGGCTGTCCGCAAATGACCCACTCCACATGCGCGAAATAGCCCCAGATATTCTGCATGGTTACACGGAAGACTTGTGGTTCGATAATCCGCACAATACCAAGTACCTCTCCAAACGGGCAGATGGTTTCTGGGTTGGCACGGCAAATCCATACGAGCAGCATCTGAGTCGCAGATCGTTGTACCAAATGGTAATTCGCTCAAAGCTCGGATTTTGTTTGCTTTCCACGATACCCAACGAAGTGGGCATGGAGGCATCGACCGAACTTTTCGATCTGTTGCACGCTACTATTGGTGGCCTGCCATGCGACTCGATGTCGTTGATTACGTACGCCACTGTGATTCTTGCCAACGGGTAAAAATTTCACATCAGAACCCGCAGGGTAACCTTCAACCCCTTTCGATTCCGACCGCCCCCTTCGATTCACTGTCCATGGACTTCATCGTTGGGCTACCGAAATCGAATGGTTTTGATCAGATCTACGTGATCGTTGATCGCCTTACGAAGATGGTCAAACTTATCCCATGCAAAACGACAGACGATGCTGAAAAGATTGCTACCCTGTTCCACGAGCGCGTGCTCAGCGAACAAGGCCATCCGCTTTCCATCATCTCTGATCGCGATGTTAAGTTCACGAGTCAGTTTTGGCAAACACTATTAACTCTGTGCGCTATCCGCCCTGGAATGTCGACTGCATTTCACCCACAAACAGATGGTCAAACAGAACGTATGAACAGTGTTCTCGAAGACACTCTTCGCCATTTTTCCTCTGCGAATCAGAAAAATTGGGCCAGTCTTTTGCCGAAAGCACAATTCGCCATCAACAACTCGTACAACAGAAGCATTCGAGATTTTCCGTTTCGGTTGCTGTACGGTAGATACCCTCGAGTGGCACTACAACCATCAGATGATGTCATCGCTACGGCACATCAACCAGCCCTGTCCTGGGTCGAGCATATGAATAACGCATATGACACGGCCAAAGCAGCGCTTAAATCCGCGAAGGATCGTCAAAAAACGTATGCAGACTTGCACCGTCGACCGGTGAAGTATACTCACGGTCAGGAAGTTTTGTTGAACTCGAAGAACATCAAATACTGGCCTGGTATGACTCGGAAGCTCATGCCCAGATTCGTTGGTCCCTACGAAATCTCTCACACTATCCAAAAGAGGGGGGAGACCATTGCAGTGACTCTATCCCTCCCCGAAGGATGGAAGATTCATCCAACGTTTCACGTATCTATTGTCAAAGAATACCTATCCGACGGGACTGGGTTTATTAGACCAAATCCGGAATTGTTACGCACATGCGGTGAACCTATCTACGAGATTAGCAACGTTGTTGATCACAAGATACAGTCTGGTATGGTGTATTACTATGTACAATGGTTACACTCAGACCATGTTCACTCTTGGGAACTCGAAGAAGAGTTGTTACCTATGTGCTCTGAACAAATCGATTTGTATTGGAGACAACACCCTTCTCGGGTACGACCCGTGATAGGTGCCAACGACCCGAAACCTAAAACGGTTAAAAAACCTGCTCACAGGGATTATGCGACTGTAACCCCTGATGAGTTTCTCATTCGAAAGAGTACTAGACTCCAGGAGAAGGCTAGGGCTAGAGAAGGGGGAATTGTGGTGGATAACGATCCTCCCACTGAGTTGCCACGCGGTGGTGACGACTTTCCGACAGATGACGAACGACTTCTGTAGGCAGTTGAAACCGAGCGAATTGACCTACTGATCAGTGTCTGATCAGCTACTCGGGAATACCTAAAACGAGGGTTCCATTAGGGTCTAGACGCGCTGGAAGCGGGAAGGGAGTCTTAAGCCGTGCTTAGACTCTTAGGGCCGTCTAAACTCCTGAGATCATTTCTTAGGCTTCCAGTTACAAGACACTCCGTGTTACAAGGTATTCATATACCACACACTTCGTGCGCGAGGGAGTCCGCCTGTGTTGGTTAGCGGAACGCTAACTTGTCTGTCTGTTGTCTGTGTGGGGTGTGGTGTGTGTAGGCCCACGGCTCGTGCACTTCGTGCGCGAGGGAGTCCGCCTGTGTTGGTTAGCGGAACGCTAACTTGTCTGGCTGTTGTTGTGTGGGTGTGGCTGTTGTTGTGTTCCGCCCTACGCGCGAAGCAAGTAGGGCTTCTGGCTGTTGTTGTGTGGTTTGTTTTTTCTGTTGGGTTAGCGCAGTTAACCTAACAGATGGATAAGAAAAAATACGATTAGCCGTTAGGCTAATGGATGCGAAGCATCAATCAAAATACGACAAAATACGACAGTTTACGAATCGTTACACTTTGTTACACCTTTCTACTCTCCGCGCAGGATGCGACTGATAGACCGGTTACCGTTCCGCCCCCGCTACTCGCGGGACTGTTGGTTAGCGGAACGCCGCTGTTACTCGGCAAACCGTTTGGGCTTTCGCACGCTTCTTTTTGCTTTTGGTTCGTCCTTCTTATCAATAGCAGTAACAATCCCGTCATAGGAATTAAATGCCTTTGACCTTTGCATCCTTCTGATTTGATTGTCTTCTTTTTCTGGCTCCAGTCTATCTTTCACGTTAGTAACAACGTTCAATTCGCTTGGTCTATACAGACGTTTGACTCCTCTCAGCTTGAATCTGTATGCTATGTGTTCTTCAATGGTGTAAATCTCTGTAGAAAACCTGGCTTTCTCCTTTTCAAAGGTCTTCTTCTGTAACATTATACGCACTCTGTCTCCTACTTTCAGGGTCACTTTGTCGTTCATCTTTTGATTTTTCTTGAATTGAGCTTCATATAGCTTTTGAGAATAATCGAGATCGTCATACACCTCGTTGGGCGAAGCATCTTTCAACCCAGAATGAGGGGAGTCGTTATACAGCTCAACAATTTCACCAAGTGCGTCTACCCATTTTTTAGTCTTGTTCTCTAATGAGTATTTCTTTATCAAACCCTTCAGTGTCATAGTAAATCTGTCAACGATTCCCAGCTTGTTCCCCATCGGAGTAATGTGGTCTTCTTTTGCAACGTCCGTATATACCTTTATATTTAGTTCTTTATTGAAAGACTCAAATATTGAAGATGCAAAAAAATTATCTCCTGATACACTGTTGATATCTTCATCTACATCGCCTATAAATTCCTGATAGGCGTCTAAGACGGCATTCATCTTGCCGCTTTTCAGCGGGTAGCAATAAGCTTTGCGAGAAATGATATCAATACACATAAGAATTTGATTGATGTTGTTAGTTATCCTCTTGCTCGACAATGACATTATTGCCACATCAATCTGGAATGATCTGGGTTTTGCAGTGATCTTGAATTTGAATTAGTGTTTTGTGGTCTTTGGTAAATTTGTGTTAGCTCTCGTGGATTGAAGTAATCTTCAATATCTCGTTTGGTAATCCCGTCGACTTTTAATCTAGTAAATAGCTTTGCCTTGGACAGCAATTTTAGATTTGGATTAGCTTTCAAAATGGATTCAAGATTCATTATATATATTATGAATGTTTATGGAGGGGGAGGATCAATCAGTATTTTTTTGGTTCGCTCTGTTGCATTGCAGGCAACACAGATGGCAATTCGATTTGATATGATGCAGGACGTTGTCCTCTCTGTCTACAGTACATTGGTTTTTTGAATGTTTTTCTACTCCCATGTACTGTTGGCATTTCCTGCAAATTCTATTATTTTCCTTTTTGTAAAGCTCTATGCACCAATCAACAGTGATGTAATTTTTGCAAGGCACGAAGTTCTTGTCTCGTTTCCTGTCTTGTTTCTTGTAGCCGCAAATCTTCCCGTTGAAGAACTCTATCAAGTTCAATTCCTTCAAGTCAAAGTCCAAGAAATACACGTCATCTAGCCTGACACACCTTGAGACAGCACAGTAGGCCCAGCGGATGTCTGTTATAATGCTCATGTCGCAAATGACAAATTTCTCATCAATACAAGCACCTTGTTCTGAATGGCAAGTGTTAGCGTGTGATAGTTTGAAATGTTCGACAATCATGTCATGGTGGATATCGACTCTAAGTTCTTTGTCTTGAACATCTTGCAGAGTGAAATGTTTATTTGTTTGTCCAACAATAGTGTATCTGTAGTTGGGTCGCATTTTTATCTTCTTGCTCTTGATCTTAGGCGCACCCTTGGAAGCGCTTTGCGCATGAGTCCCGCGGGAAGTAATCTTAGGAGAATCCTTTACCACTCTGTTTATTGTTGTCTTGCAGATCAGTTCCTGATTGTAGTGATATTTGATTCCATTGTCCAGTGTCTTGAGTTTATCAGCTTTCTCTATCTTTTTCTTGTCAATCAGACTGTCTAGATATTTGTTGACACTATTCGAACTAGTATCTCGATGTGTGATCGCTTTATTAATACCCAGTTCTTTGAGGTCTTCCAATGATTTCAATATCTTTTTTGGGAAATGCTTCAAGATAGTTTTATAAACACCCAAATCAGAATGAAATAGGTCATTGAAAAATTCAATCATTTTCAATTTATCTTCATCTGTTTCCAATCGATGATTCTTTGTTAGCGTCATTGTCCATTTGAACATTTTGGTGATATACCCTGTCTTTTCATCAGTGCTTACGTCATCTCCAATGGATTCCAGTTGATGAGAGTCTCCGTTAGCCAGTATGTATAGTTTTGTATTCTGCATAAACTTGTACACGTCAACCAGGTTGCGTCTTGTGAGCAACATTATTTCCTCAAATATGACGCATTTAATTCCTTCCATCGAATGACAACCTAGTGTTTTATTCCCATTATGATCAAATCCCATGAGGCTGTGAAATGTGCATGCGTTGATACCAGTGGTTTTCTTGAGAGCTTCTCTAACTTGTGAATTCCATGGAGCCACTACCAATATCTGGTTTGGTTCAAAATTCTTTAATGCATCTACAATTGTAGTGTAAGACTTTCCACAACCAGCTGGACCGTTAACAAATGTTCTATTTTTTACCTCTTTTGTGCTTGCTGGATTTACACGGGATTGTAATATATATTCGTCTAGATTGGTTTGAAGGTATTGTTTGATCTCCTTTGTACTGAGTTTACTAACGTATATTTGTGGTGTATTTTGATTCTCTGTGTCTAGCCTTTGATTCGTCCCTAAGGGATTCGCCTGTAGGCTAATGGATTCAGAGCATCCGTCCATATAGTGGATAATCTCTTTTTCAGCTTTTTTTCGTGTGGGTTTAGGAATGTCCTCCTCCTTTATTGAGTTATTATGTGGGCGAAAATCATAACCAATAGGATGAATTGGTGGCATTGATTTGTTCTCCCATTTCAATTGACCCAGTCCGTCTCCAATAAGGTGCTCAATGCAACTGAAATCGTTTCTTTCTTTCAAAACATATACAGCATCGGTTTTGACGGCTTTAACCTCGATGTTTGATTTAGCCAATGTTTCTATCAGTTCGTTTACTTGAAATCTTGCCCTATTGACAATAGCTATTCTCATTGGTAAAAATCCGCTTACATTACATTACATTACATTACATTACATTACATTACATTACATTACATTACATGTTAAAGTCTACTTGACACCGCGAGGGTGTATGAGACTCTGTGCTTTAAACAAAAAGAAAAAGCACCCACAAAGCAAAAAAAACCATTACATCAGGGGTGTGTCGAGGACAAACAAACCAAACTCCCAACCACCGTTTTGGTGGCGTAGGTATTAAACCCCTTAGAGCCGGACCCAGATCTCAACCACTTACAGTGGCGGAGGTAAGAAGCTAACAACTGAGAAGTCACAAGAAGAAAAAAAGGGATGATAAATTACGGTGCCACTAAGCAGTCCAGGGCTTCCTGTCTTGCTCTTCTACAAGTAGAAAGATAGTCGGCTAGGTTGCTCCAAAAAGACTTAGTGCCATTTCCATTCATAAAGGTTCTGAATGTGGAATCGCAGAATTCCACATTCCATACGGTTAAGTCGGTATCCTCCTGGACATGCCTATAAATATCTGTAAACAGCTTCTGGTAGCGGAGGCGAATATCATTATAAAAAGGGCACTCAAATATATGCATTTCATCCTCAGGTTTTTGGAACCCACACATTTGACAGTGTCTCATTGAGCGAGGGATGTGTGCTCTATCCACCACCCTCATTCTTTCTGTGTTCAGCCAATGGGAACCCATTCTAAACTGTGCTATGGAACGAATCTGATCCTGCTTATGTAAGGCGGATGTAAAGGGAATCAAGCCATTCTCATCATTACTGTTGGCTGCGAACCATTTTTGGTATCGGAGGCGTTTAAAGCCAACCCTTCTCTCATCAGGGATGTCTCTAACTGCATTGGTGTCACTTGGGTACTTAAACCTCCATGACTCAAAAACTTCAGACATAATACCTTCGACATCGACAGCCTCCAAAATGTTGATGTTTTTACTGGATCCTAGCTTGTGGAGAGCACAACGCAAGTCATGAACCCAGCCAGTGTTGGAGTCAAAAGATTCCTCAAGAGCCATTCTAATGAGATCCTCAGGTTCTTTATGAATGGTCTTGTTCCAGAAGCGCAAAGCTTGTTTAAGCCAAGCAAAACACAACGGGGTTCTACCCAGCTCTTCCATGATAATATTAGATGTAGTAGATTGGCAAACACCCAACATTTGTTTAAGTATACCTCTATGCCATTTCTCACAAGCATGGTCATTTGAGATAAGCGTGTTGTTCAGAATAGAAGGAGCCCACACCTCACAGCCAAAATTCAGGATAGGTTGTACAAGAGAATCAAACAGGTGGGTGAGAATATCAATATTGTATATCTCCATAGTATGGCATCGCCTACGGAGCATGTGGTGTGCCTTTTGGGCCTTAGTGAGCATCCTAGAAAAAGCAGCTTTTGCACGATTGCTTGAGTCACCATCCACAAAGATGGGATGCTTGTTAGTTCTGTTTTTTTCGTTAAATTCACAATGTGTAAATCTTCGGATAGTGAGATCACACAAGATGACTTGCCGCTTTTTCTTTTTTTTAGCAAGTAATTGCAAGGGTCATCTTTTTTGTGAGTACAGCCGAGTGTCTTTTGGTATTGTATTTCTTTCCCAACAATCCAGACAACTTGTTGGGTATACCCTTTCGAAGTTTTAGTGGGATATCTTCGTATTTTTCATCAAAACACGA
The DNA here is from genome assembly GCA_013435795.1 of Chlamydomonas sp. ICE-L. Lineage (NCBI taxonomy): Eukaryota > Viridiplantae > Chlorophyta > Chlorophyceae > Chlamydomonadales > Chlamydomonadaceae > Chlamydomonas > Chlamydomonas sp. ICE-L. The sequence goes on along the minus strand of JACBWV010000264.1, from coordinate 664,278 downwards.
TGCCACTACGTCTCCCAATTCTTCGCATTTTACCCATAGAACTTCTAAATATGACAATACGCTATATTCGACGTTCATTGATTCCAGTTGTAACAATTCGTATCCGTATATGAGCATACGTTCTTTGCTGTAAATATTATTATTATTATTTTCACAACATACAAGAACTTACTGTTGATAGGTCTGTTTTCATTGGCTTGGAATGTATCCCATGGATGGATGTCAGCATGAATTGCGGTGCTCTCAAGCGTTTTATGACTTGGTGACTACTTATGTACTCCCTTAGAACTATCGGCCCTGATAGCTTCCCATAGTGATAGCTTCCCGTAGAACTGAGTCATCCTTTAGTGACTCAGTGTCAGCTTCCTATTGACTGCCTGTCTCTCTGTGTCTTATCCGTCTCTCCCTGACATGTCCTGTGTTAAACGGTGTCAGGGTGACAAGATCCGGGCTTAGGGTCTATTCAGGTTACAGGCATCCACTTCGCCCACCGCTGGTGTCCTTTAGTGTACGTCCTTGCTTGTAACGTTATTCTCGTCTCTGTGTATAGATTGGCGCGTCTGTCTCCGCTGCATACATCTCTGTCCACTCTTAGAAGTGCTTAATAGCTGATAATGGACAATTGGAAAACCCAATGTTTTCAAAATATATATCAAGCATGAAGCATAGTGTTTGTTAAAATCTATTCCTACGTATTCATCAAGTATGCGAAGAGAGAGATCTTCGTCAACAAGTGTAATAGATTAGGGATAGACTCCGGATACCAGTTAAATACATTTGCAACTAGAGGGTGGTACGTGGAAAGGTTCTTTTTGTTGAGGATAGATTTCACGACAGTTGATTCTAGTATGATAAACTTTTTATAAATATATATGTCATCAATCACACAATCGATGCATCCATCTATCTTAACGGCGGATTGAATCGAAATCTTAACAGATTCCAAGTGATTCAAATATACGCCAGTGATTGTTGAGCCTCCTTGCGTGGTAAATGCTGGGGTTACTCCTTCGATACACACAAATTGTTCAAGAATAAGTGCCAAGTTGCCATTATAAATTATTTCAATGTTTTTATTTTTAGCAAGGATTTGCTCCTTGGTTAATGGAAATATCTCCTCCACAGAGCTTGCTACTGCAATAGGGTGTGTCTTTTTTCCCATCTCATTTGGTAACTTGAATTCAGACGATGGATGTTCCAATACAGTGTCATGCGATGACGCATTGCATTCCTTTTTTTTGTCAATGAGAGAGAGATATCCGTTCCAGTAGATCGCTTTAGTTATGGTTTCAATAGCAGGATGTAATTTTTCTGGTGTACATCCTGCCAGATATTGGTTCTCATTGTCGTATATCACGCATCCAAAATTGTTTTTTTCAAACCATTTGAGAAATAGTTATATCGTGACAACGTCTTCATCAGTGTGTTCGGTAGAGTCTTTGTTGAAAAAATCTCTGTACAATGACTCGTAGCTCATTGGTGGCCTGGGATCACAAACCAGATTTGTGTAATGCTTGTCATACGATTTCTTCAAAGATTGTAGAATAACCTGAAAGGCACATGTATTGGGAGGGAGATCTAATAGTATGGATTGCTTGATAGAACCTCGTAGTGTGTCTTTCCCTTCAACGTCAATATCCCGTTTCAAGTATTTGTTGTCACAACACATTGTAGCAGTGTTCTGTACAATTCTGTGTTTGAAGGGAATTATGATGTCTTGGGCGCTTGATTCGTTTGAAATAATTTGAATACAATTTGTATTGTAAAAGATTTCTAGCATGTATCCTGCTGCATCTGGGTCATCCTGGAAGATGTGGTGAATGAAGTCAACATAATCAGGAAACATTTTGTAGTCTGTTCCTTGTAGATTTGTGAGCAGTTCATAGTATCTTGATGTTTTAGGAATTATGAAGCCTTCAAGGCTGCCAATATGCAAGAATTTGCCTGATGGAAAGTCTCTGACGGGATTCCAAGCTTTTGAAAATGACGTTATTTCATGGGCATACATATGGTGTGTTATGCCGGCTTCTTGTTGTTTTTTGGAAGCTGTGTCAAAGCTATAACACATCATTCGTACAACACGTTTCTCGTACTTACTCTCCTCTAACTCCCTCTCCCTTTTTTTCTTTTTCTGCAAATAGCGTTCCCTATCATATTGTACCTTCTTTTGCCTCTTAACCTTATTTTCCTTTGCTTCGTGATGGTCCTTCTCGACTCCAACATCATCATAGAAATCCGCTAGTGATTCGTATCCCTTTGCTATCACATATTTCTCTGTAATCCTACGCGGAGCTTCCCCTGTTACCATGTGCTTCTTGTAAATTTTTGCCAAAGTTTGTCGTGATGCCATTATATGTTTTGTTATAATATTATCTATGGAATTTATCTTTAAGCAACAATCTTAAAGAACTTAAAAAAATAATAGTTTGTATTTCATTTTTTTAATTCACTTACACAGACTCTGCCTTCAACATAGCCTTCCGTTCCTTCAATTTTGCATTATAAATCCGCGAACGTTCATTTCGTTGTGCACGGTATTCTGGGTCATTCTTATACCGTTCATTCTTCAATTGTTTTTGGCGCTCCCTGTACACATCATCTGTCTGATATCTTCTAACCATTGCAATGCGAGCCATATTGTTTACATGACTTCTATACTCTGGATCCTCCGCCATTTTCGTTTTGTGCATCAATGAGTTGTATTGAAAAACCTTAATCGGCTGTTGTTGAACGTCAGTCATCTTATACTGTATAATATATTATAATCCTTAAGTATTAAATTTCTTTAGGTCATCAACCGCGACTGATAAAAGCCCTTGTTGCACCAATTAGATGTGGTACAAGGGAGTTGTAATTGAGACCCAATCTCTCTTTTTCTGAGTCTAGCAATCTCACAGCTTCTGGAAAAACGCCTATCACTTCTTGGGCATACAGCCCAATTTCCACTGCATTTTTAGCATCTCCCTTGAACGTGTATTTTGCCGGCTGCAAAGATTTGATCGCCTTCAATGACTCCTCAGGGTTGAGGTATTCAATATGATTTTTATATGACTTGTCAGAAAAGGTTAATGTATGATCCCGTCTGGTCAATCCTAGCTTTGGTCATGAATTCGAAGAGGAAATTGAATGATTCACTACCCCCATCGCTCAAGAAAGATATGCAACATAATCTTCAGACAAGGTGCAACAGTGAACAAAAACACAGGCCCATTGTGACACAT
>JACBWV010000264.1:589985-654985 GCA_013435795.1 Chlamydomonas sp. ICE-L | reverse complement strand
GGTGGTGGTGGTGGGTGGGGGGGGGGGGGGGCGCCTCCGGCCACATGGGCAAAGTACTAGTCTATATATATGTAGACATACATGGATTTCTCGCGAACTTTTTGTTCGTTCGTTCGTTGGTGTGTAGGGGGGCGGGTCCCCCGGACAAAACCAGACTGTACGAATTTCCTGGCAGTTCCACGTGGTATGCCAAGAAAATTTACTAATATATGCGGGCAGGCTGTACACGGACTCCTGCCAAGGTTCAAAAATTTACTACCGCAGCGGACCGCAGATTCGTTTTCCACCAGCAAAATTGCTTGGCATACTCAGAAGCACTTATTCATTCTGAGCGATTGCAATTGATTCGCTGTCATGCTCTGCTTCTGGTACCATGCCATACAAAAAAAATCCCTCGACTTTGTTCCATTTTTCACTATCTGAACCAAACATGGCGCTAAGGCTGATTGTATACAACCTACTGCTTCTTCTTGATGCAACCATGCTACACCACCACGGCAGAAGAGCAGAAAACACAGCCACTCAGCGCGCAAAGCGAGCTCTTCGGACCGACGACCAAAGGGGCCATGACAACCAGCGACGATGTGTGGCCCGTGCTACCATGGGGGCTGCAATGCATGCAGATGAACGCCAGGGAGCTAACCAAACCTGGCGCGAAGCCTATGCTACCATGGAGGCTGCAATGCCTGCAGATCAACGTCAGGCAGCTAACCAAATCAGATGCGTGAAGATAATGCTGCCAACCTCGGAAGTTACCCCAGGCTCATAATCAAGCCAGACCTTCATATTGTCATGCTTGTTTTCTCCACCTGCAAGCGTTGCCACCATTCATTCCACGCATGCGCACTTTGCTATGCCATCGCAGCGCATTCGTCATGGTTGATACACAATTGTTTCGATTATCTGACTTTGTTCAGATCGCCATGGCCATTCCGCCCCCCTGCACACTCTCGCGCTTGCACCGCTCATCCCATCTTTGCAAGCTCTTTTCGTTGTATCGTATCGTGAAATACGTTGCTGCGATTTTTGCTGTTCCGAGTAGTGACCCAGTATCGACTGGAGCACTGCACGAGAAGAAGAAGCTACAGGTTTGTAGCTTTGCCTTTGCGCCGATCCGGTATTCTCGGGAAGAGTGAAATCTGACCGTTTGCAAGCTGTTGGTAGATTCAAAGCACAGCCCGCCCCTCTTTCTGCACGATTGAATCCCACACCTGGAGTGAAGGGTATGAGGTGTGGAGAAGTAGAGGGTGTGTGCATGTTGGTGGTTGGGGGAAGGGAGGGTTGGGGGGGGGGGGGGGGGAGGTGAGACAAAGAGAGTGTTTGTGGATTGGGTGGGGTGAGGGGTAGGAAGAGGTTAGGGGAAGTAGGGGATATCGTGGGTCTGGATGGAAGAGGGGGGGGGGGATGGTATGCATGTATGAAAGGGTGGGAGGCCACAGGCCACAGGGCTGAAGCACAAGGGGAATAGGTGGGGAGAAGAGGTGTGCGTCTGTGGGTGCATGGGGAAAGGGAGGGGAGCGTTGGCGGAGATGGCTGATATCTTGAAAGTGTGTTAAGGAGAGGGGGGGGGAGGGGGGGGGGGGGGGGGGGGGGGGGGGGGGTACCCGTTCTGTAACCCAGACCAGACCAGAACCCATGACCTGTGTGTGTGTGTGATGTGTGGGGTGTGTGTGGGGGGGGGGGGGCCTCCGGCCACACAGGCAATGTACTAGTACATACATACATACATACATACATACATACGTACATACATACATACAAACATACATACATAAGTACATACATACAAACATACATACATACACACACGTACATACATACATACACACACACATACATGCACACGGACATAAATACATGCATGCATGCACACGCACAAAAAAACGTAATCCCACATGTTGCTTGCTCCCAGGTCCACCTGAGGTGTATGAGCTTGGTCCCGGGCAACAGATCAAAGCCATGGTGAAACGTGTGGACATGGGCGCCTGGAAGCTCATGAAAAATGTTTCTGTCTAGCTTTCTGTCTAGCTAGCTTGGTGTTTCTGACTAGCTGGCATGGTTTCTAGCTTGGTGTCTAGCTAGCTTGGTCTTTCTGCCTAGCTGGCATGATGTTTCTGTTTATCTACCTGGTTGTCCCTGGCAACAGATCAAGGCCATAGTGAAGTGTGTGGACATGGGCGCCTGGAAGCTCATGACGAATGTTTCTGTCTAGCTAGCTTGGTGTCTAGCCAGCTTGGTGTCTAGCTAGCTTGATGTTTCTGTCTAGCTACTTGGCCTACCAGCATTCATGTAGCTCATTGTCTGTGGGAAGAGTAAACATCAGTAGAATAAGAGCTACTAGACCATACTCCTTACCCAAGTGCAGAATGCCATCATACATGGGGCGTAGACAGTTGATTGTGTGTGTGTGTGTGTGTGTGTGTGTGTGTGTGTGTGTCGAGTGCAGAATGCAGAATGCAAACACATATGAGGCATAGGCAGTTGGTCGAGTTGTTATTTGAGTGTGGTGGTGTCAAATGCAGAATGCAAACACATATGAGGCATAGGCAGTTGGTCGAGTTGTCATTTGAGTGTGGTGGTGTCAAGTGCAGAATACGATCGCATATGAGGCCTGGACAGTTGATTGGGTGTCTGTGTGTGTGTGTGTGTGTCGAATGCAGAATGCAAACACATATTAGGCATAGACAATTGGTTGGGCCGGTTGTTGTGTGTGTGTCAAGTGCAAAATGCTATCATATATGAGACGTAGACAGTTGGTTAGGTTGGTTGAGTTGGTATGTGTGTGGTGTCAAGTGCAGAATCCAATCACATTTGACTATGTGAGGCGTAGACAGTTCAAAGGCATGTCAGCCCCTGTGTGTGTGCTCAAGTCTATCTGTGAGGCTGGCCCCTGTGTGTGTGTGCGGGTGGGTGTAGGTGGGTGGGTGTCCCCTGGACTGTCAAACAAATAAGAACAACAACTTTCAAGAGGCCAGACCTCGTCCATTTGCACCATAGCTCCTCTGTAGGCTAAGCCAGCTCAATGTGTTTGATCAATGTGATTTCAGAACTGTACAACTAAAAATGTGTTGCGGTAACCAGCCCCCTCTGATTATGTAGAATCAATCTTGTAATCTGAAAAGCATTTGAATGCCTTCTATTTTTAGCCCTTCCTGTCACGGTTTGGCAAGTCCCTTTAGCCTATTTGACCAACCCCTTGACTGTAACGAACATACCAGTACTTATTCTTCGAGTTTGGGTACGGTATATCCCTGAACCCTATCTGGTTTCTGGGCTCAGAGGAGGCAAAGATGCATGTACTGGCTCAGGCAGCAGGGTACTAAGGAAATTGAAGTTTATGTTAGGTTGTGTTACGACAGAGATTTTCGCGTCCCGGAAACAAAAAGTAAACCCTCCCCGGTGCGTGCCAGCTCGGCAATTTTGTTTCCACAGGGGTTCCCCAGAGTCTCCCCGGAGAACAGGTCGGCGAATCTTTACCCCTGGGTATTTTTGAACATTTCGAAATATTTACGGGAAATGTCGGTTAAAAATACAAAACGGACGATTAACGACTTTCCCAGTGAAAAGTTCCGGGGGAACATGGCAGGGTACTACTTATGGCCAAATTGACCTGCGCTTAAGCGCACAGGCAAAAAATAAAACTGCGCGGTGAGCGCACAGCCCAAATATAAAACTGCGCGGTGAAAAAAAGCGCTCCTCAAAATAAAAAAAATGCGCTTTCTTCACTCTTCTGGTATCCCCCTTCCCCCCCCCCCCCCCCCTGTCCTGTTATACAGTTCCTTTTCGTTTCTAGGTATTCAGGTTGCGCAGGGATAGGAGAACCGTCCTGACGATTCGGTTCACTTGGAATCTGCATAGGTCGATGAACTTGCTATTAATTACATTGCAGACCCACTCGTGAAGCAATCGTGACAAGATAAGCATAGGCATGAACCTTACAATGTAACCCACATTTGCGCATCGAGCGTATCAGCATCAATTGCGGTTCACTCAATCGTTTTATGACTTGGTGACTACTTATGTACTTCCTTAGAACTATCGGTACAGACAGTAACTCCTTTTCTGCCTGTAATGTGTCAGCTTCCCGTAGGCTGCGTCCCCTGGTCCCCTGACACACGCTGTATAGCCTGTACCCTGATTAGGTTCCAGGCTTCCGCCCCTTCCACCGCTGGTGTCTTATGTGGTTCCCCAGTCCCTGCAAATATTCTCATCTCCGTGTATAGATTGGCGCGTTTGACCGTTATCAGCATGAATAGCGGTGCTCTCACTTGTTTTATGTCTTGGTGACTCCTTGTGTACTCCCTTAGAACTATCGGTCCTGACAGTACTGTGACAGCTTCCCGTAGTGACAGCTTCCTGTTGGCTGCGTCACCGGTCTCTCACTGACACGCTCTGTATTGCCTGTGCCCGGCTTAAGATTCCTGGCTTAGGTTCTAGTCAGGTTACAGGCATCCGCCTCTCACACCGCTGGTGTACTTTGGCGTCCGCCTGTCCTTGTAATGTTATTCTCGTCTCCGTGTATAGATTGGCGCGTCTGTTCCGCTGCTTTCATCTCTGTCCACTCCACGGAGTGTATTAAAGCTGATAGGTTATCGGGCTCCTCATGGTACCATTGCTTTGCAATGCATCTAATGCGTCGTCCTCTACTTGGCTTCAACGAGCTTCATTCTGGAAGTTCCGAAGTCCTGACATGACGACAAATTGGCTAGACGATTGCGCGCCAGCGGCCTTTGCTGCCGGAGAGGAGGATCCTTCCGCCATCGTGGAAGTAACCCCCCCCGATCATTCCTCCATCTTCCCTTCTTTTTCCTCCCCTGCCGTCTGTCGCCTCCTCCCGTCTGTCGTAGATGACTGTGACGTGCAAACTCAAGTCGGCGACTAGCCTGGACATCGGTGGAGGTTCCCCGTCTTCGTCTGCTCGCGTCCTTGACGTCGCTACCATTTCTCCGGTGTTTGCGGCTCTGCCTCGGAACCGGAGGTTGCCAAGCCGACCAAGCTCCCTGCTGATGTCTACGTCGTCTGTCCCCCCTTTGCTCTGCCCGGCCAATGGTCGGCTACTTGCATGAGCTTGCGCTCTAGTGGCTCTGTGCTACCTTCTGGAGAATTTTTTCGATCAAGCTGGCGGATCGCCGGCACTGCCGTAGGGTTCGCCAGAGGAGAACGACCTACGCGTCTGGACCTGGAGATTCTGGAGGTGGTAGGAAGCGGGGGGGTATGGTCAGCACCACTACGGGTGCTGCTCCCTCTACCCCCCAACCGGGTGAGTCGAGCGATAGAGGGGGGGACTTGGGATTGACTGATCATCGACGGCGGGATATTAGGACCTTTATATGCCTCGGCTCTGCTCTTCGCATCCTAGCGATACATTTTCGAATTCTGCCCTTGCGATTTGCGATTTTCTGCCATTGGTGCGATTTTCTGCACCAGGTGCGACTTGCTGCACTTTCATCCTCGTCTCCTTTTTCCCATACCTCACATCTCGACTTCGCCCTAACGCTTCCCCACCTTCTGTGATCCCAGGTCTCGCAGCGCCGGACTTCGCCCATGCTACAGGCCGAAGTGGACGCCGTCCTGGCCCTAGTCCAGCGACCGTGGAGGTTCTTTGGCATGATATCTTGGTGGATTTTTTTTTTCTCTCTTAGGCTCCTTGTGACCCCTGGGTGCGTTCCGTGGTTCGACAGAGGTCGCGTTCTTAGTCTTCCCGTGCCCCTGGTCCTTCCCCTGGGTGCCCTCCTTAGGTGTATGCCTTAGCTACATAGGTTTTGTGCTCAAGTGTTTGAGTTCTGATAGGGCTTAGGAATTTTTAGTTAAGTGGTATCGAGTAATGGTTGAAATCGGTTGGTGCTGTGCATGAATTATTGATGGTATACACTGCTCAGCAGAACACGACTGTGGAGAGGTACAATGGGGTCTTGCAGAACATAGCTAGGAGTATCCACTTGGAGTCTAGGCTAGCTAAGTCTTTCTGGCCCTATGCCTTCCTCAGTGCTTGTAACCTACGTAACCGGCTGCCCAATCAGGGTGACAAGACTCTATACGAGTTGTTCTTTGGGGTTCTACCTGATGTGTCGTTGTTACGAGTGTATAGTTGCCATTGCTCGTTTGAAGTAAATGGGATATTGCGTAACAAGCTAGTCGAAAGGGCGTTATTTGGTAGACTGGTTGGGTATTCCCTGGTGAGTAAGGTTTATTATATTTGGGTTTCCGATGTTGCGCCAGGTAGTAGAGAGTAGTGATGTACTCTATATATCCAGTTAAGTCTAGACTGTCTTCCTGGGCTCTCCCATTAGTATGGGTCCCCGTGCCCGCTTGCATCCCTCCTGTCATTAAACGGTGATATGTTAGTGTAACCGGTAATTCCCTACGCCCTTTAACGACCCCAATTGTTGATGGCTATCCTGGGTGGGGTGTATCCAGATTGCATCCCAGGTCAGGGACTGATCATGCTGTATTGTGTGTGAAGTTTTAGGGCGGGTGGGAGTTGTATTTCCGATTTTTAATTTAGCCGAATCTCAGGGGGTCGCCAGGCCCTCCTCTGCGCCACATTCCGTCGGCGAAGCTCTAGGATTATGACTGCCTCAGGTCATAGTGGTGCCTGACATAGGTCCAATGTCTAATAGTCGCCACCCCCCGTCCACCTGTTCGGATGGCTTCAGGCGTTGTTGATCCCTTCGCCTCCTGTCGTCCCTGGTGGTTTATACCGGACAAGGCATTGCGATGATTTAGCCGTCACGTGGAGTGAGTGATGATCTTGAACACTAGTCTGGCTCTGATACTGCGTATGGCTGGGGTGTTACAGTCAACCCAGGATTCATTGATTTAGAGGCAAAGAATGCCGACCCTGCAGGCAGTGCTCAGCCTGTCCTGGGGTTTGTACTACCTGCTAGCCCCCTTGGGGCTGTCAAATTGATGGTGCTGATGGTTCTCAGACGTAGGTTAACATGGCCCTATGTGTGGGTGCCTATTCCTCAGCACCTCCTAGACTGACTTATAGGGTAGTCTAGATTGGTGGAGCGTTACGACGCTTTGTTTAGGCAGCTTCCTTTCGGCTGTCTTTCTTGGTTTTGGTGGAAGGTGGTAATTAATTCAGACCACCGTTATAGCGTCTTGATGGTTTCTGACTCTTAGTTCCATAGGCAGATGGTTCATTCGGTGGAGCTCATCATAGATTAGCTATTTCTTTTTACTCCACACTGTTTTTAGATCACCAGCCCCTCAAGTGATTATAACTTTTTGTGGAGTGTAGTAGTTATTCCCCTTTGGATTTTACTGTAATTTGGTGGGCTGGGTCATCTTGCAGTTGTATTTGCAGATGTACTTGCAGTTGTACTTGCAGATGTACCGCCGCTCACCTCTTTCTTGTTCTTCCGAGTGTATTTCAAGCGCCCTTTTATTCCTTCCTTTGCAGTAAATTCTTTGAAGTCCTTTTTTCTGCGTTTCCTATTTTTCAAGTGGACAATAAGTTTTATGTACTATGGTTGTACATCTTACCTTCTATTGATCATTGCACTGTGTTTCCTTTGTTGGTTACAAGTTTCTTGAAATTTAACTTCGCATCCTTTGGATTTTTTCAGTTGCTGCAGGTTTGGTTTGCTTGTGGTTAGGCGCTTGGTTTGTCTTGAGTGCACGAGTTCTTTGCGGTGCGATACCCACCTCCTAGACTGTTTTTGGTTAGTGCCGTAGCTGGGGATTTATGATAATTAACTTTCATACATTTTCTTACTTCCATCTTTGAGTAAGAAACCAGTTCATCATGGTTTTTTCATCCCAACCTAGTCATGAATTCTATGCTAAGAATAGTTTTTAAGGTAGTGGATTTTTCCATCGACTTTCTTTTTCCATAGTAGACTTTAGTGTCCCCTTGTCTGCGTCCTCTTGTCTGCGTCCTTTAGGCTTTGATTCTCTCGTGTGCTGCTCTCACACGATTTTTTCAGTCTTCTCTTTAGGTTAAGTTCTCGGTTCTTTCAGTCACCGTTGTTCCCCTTCCTTTGGTGTTAGGATTGATTTCTGTTTGGCCTCCCTGTATTTTTCTGGTTTGGTGCCTACTATTCTGGATGAATAGTATTTTTGCGCTTACCATGGATAGTTACATTTCCATTTTTGGTCTCAGCTCAGCTCGGTATGACCCAAGTTTTTTGCTGCTACATTTTCGGAGTACTACAGTGGTTTTTGGTTCATCCTTTCTCATCCTTTTATTTTAGACAAGGCTTTCTTCTGTTTTCCTGTTTTTCCGCCGTTCCTTAATAATTTTTGTTTGCTACCAGTTTATGGTTCTATGTCCCCAGTGCCATAGGTGGAGTACTAGAATTGTATGTCACCTGCGTCATAGGTGGAGTATCAGCATGAATAGCGGTGCTCTCACTTGTTTTATGTCTTGGTGACTCCTTGTGTACTCCCTTAGAACTATCGGTCCAGACAGTACTGTGACAGCTTCCCGTAGTGACAGCTTCCTGTTGGCTGCGTCACCGGTCTCTCACTGACACGCTCTGTATTGCCTGTGCCCGGCTTAAGATTCCTGGCTTAGGTTCTAGTTAGGTTACAGGCATCCGCCTCTCACACCGCTGGTGTACTTTGGCGTCCGCCTGTCCTTGTAATGTTATTCTCGTCTCCGTGTATAGATTGGCGCGTCTGTTCCGCTGCTTTCATCTCTGTCCACTCCACGGAGTGTATTAAAGCTGATAACCGTGCAAGCATCTGTCCACTTTCGAAGTGTTTAAGCTGATAGAGCGCTTTGACAATGAGTGCGAATTGAGGTGTTAGAGTCGCCATCGATGTCTTGAAGACGCCTCGATAATCACACGACAATCCGTGTGTGTAGCCGCGGAAATTACTTGATTTTTTTTGACAAAGGTTACACTAATAAAATGGTCGAAAGGTTACACTAAAGTCCTCGATTTTTACCGCCCCTCCATGGGTAGCGACTTCGGTACATCAGGCGTACTGCCGGACGAGCCAAACGGATGCGCCAAACGGGTGCGCTAGGGAACCTAAGGGTTCGCCCTACAAAGTGCATTTGGACCGCACCAACTGACGTTTGCAAACGGCAGGCAGCTCGAGAAACTCGCAAATTCAGTCACCTCCACTCCGACTCGAAGCAAATTTCAGACAAGTTGTAATTGCAGTCACGTCACCTCATCTTCCAGTTACATTTAAGTTAAACTACGCTCCAAACCACTTGAAGTTAGGATTCGGCAGTCAAGTCACCTCGATGGAGACTGCCTAGTCACAGCCGGAGGGTGCACAGCCTTAGTTTATGACGTAACGCGCATCTGTATACCAAAGCGAGTTAAACGAGACGTACGTTCCGCAAGAATAGCCACGAGGGCAGCAACAAGGTTACGCATATCGCACACCAAACAACCCTAGCTCCCCATCCCCAGCGGATCTCCATACACGAGGGCAGAAACACACACCGCACACCGCACACAAAACAACCCTAGTTACCGCCCCTCTATGGTTACAGCGGGGCTACCCATTACCATCCCTAGCCACCAGCGGATCCCTTGGTCCAATCCAACACAAGGGCGGTCACGCCCTTGTTCGCGAATGAAGTGACGATGAGCACTGAAACCTATAACAGCCTGTTTCCAATTGAGGGTTAGGCCGGGTTATGGAGCACCTAGTGGGATGTGTAACTTTGCGTTACGGGTAAGATAGTGGTGGGTAACTATGCGTATCGGGGTGTGGTATCTAGGGTTGGTGGGATAAGGGTGGATTTCCATAGGGCGTGGATGGGTGTGGTACTGGATGGGTCGCTAAATCGGTTTACTTTCGGTTACGCCTCGTGGATGGGTCATGGATAATTCGTGCATCCGTACGCAGTCGATCATCCAGTTCCCCTTTTGTGGAAATGCGACATGGATGATTCCGCAATGGCCGGGTGGGCCGGGTGCCATAACTTGCGCTATAGCTATTGCTGCACGAGAGCTTGTTCGCAGGGGAATGATCGCCTGGGCTTCGACTATGGCTTTATTATAAATACCGAAGAATTTGAAGATGCAGAATGTCTCGGGTTTTCCGTTCCTCGAATCAGATCTGACGGGATTCGAAATTTCGGGAAGTGAAACTAGCAGAGGGGGGAGGTCACAGATTTCGTGAGGACAAACTAGCAGATGGAATTGAAACAAGCATGGGGAGGTCGCAGATTCCGTGGGTGGGTGGGGGTGGTGGGTGGAGGGTGGGGGGGTCAAACTGAGGAAGGTCGCAGATTTCGGGAGGTCAAACCAGCAAAGGGAACGAGAGGGAATTGAAACTGGTAGAGGAAGGTCACTAGAGAGACCAGCGCCGGGCTGCGCCGGGCTGCACCGGAAAGTTTGCGACTCATCCAGACTCTTCCAATCCACCCCTCGGTCAGTTAGTTGTGGAGCACGCCGGTCTTCGGGTCTTTTTCGATAACTTCATTTTACTTCAAAAAACCAGTAGGGGTCCTTCCGATAGTCCCTCCGCACGAATTATATCTCGGAGGATGTCCGGTAGATTTTCCCGTGCAATACCGTGGCAGCAGTACCGTGATTTGCCATGGATGATTCGCCTAAGATTCGGGAGCTGACACGAATAGATAAGAAAAATAGTAGTCGGATAAATAATCAATCATAACGTTTGGGCTTTCGCACTGTTCTTTTTGCTTTTGGTTCGTCCTTCTTATCAAGAGCAGTAACAATCTCGTCATAGGAATTAAATGCCTTTGATCTTTGCATCCTTCTTATTTGATTGTCTTCTTTTTCTGGCTCTAATCTGTCTTTCACATTTGTAACAATGTTCATTTCGCTTGGTCTGTATAGACGTTTGACTCCTTTGAGCTTGAATCTGTATCCTATATGTTCTTCAATTGTGTAAATCTCTGTGGAAAACGTGGCTTTCTCCTTTTCAAAGGTCTTCTTCTGTAACATTACACGCACTCTGTCCCCTACTTTCATGGTCACTTTGTCGTTCATCTTTTGATTTTTTTTGAATTGAGCTTCATATAGCTTTTGAGAATAATTGAGATCGTCATACACCTCGTTGGGCGAAGCATCTTTTAACCCAGAATGAGGGGAGTCGTTATACAGTTCAACGATTTCACCAAGTGCGTCTACCCATTTTTTAGTCTTGTTCTCTAGTGAGTATTTCTTTATCAGACCCTTCAGTGTCCTAGTAAATCTGTCAACGATTCCCAGCTTGTTCCCCATCGGAGTAATGTGGTCTTCTTTTGCAACGTCCGTATATACCTTTATATTTAGTTCTGTATTGAAAGACTCAAATATTGAAGATGCAAAAAAATTATCTCCTGATACACTGTTGATATTTTCGTCTACATCGCCTATAAATTCCTGATAGGCATCTAAAACGTCATCCATCTTACCGCTTTTCAGTGGGTAGCAATAAGATTTGCGAGAGATGATATCAATACACATAAGAATTTGATTGATATTGTTATTTACCCGCTTGCTCGACAATGGCATAATTGCCACATCAATCTGGAATGATCTGGGTTTTGCAGTGATCTTGAATTTGAATTTAGTGTTTTGTGGTCTTTGGTAAATTTGTGTTAGCTCTCGTGGATTGAAGTAATCTTCGATATCTCGTTTGGTAATCCCGTCGTCTTTTAATCTAGTAAATAGCTTTGCCTTGGACAGCAATTTTAGATTTGGATTAGCTTTCAAAATGGATTCAAGATTCATTATATATATTATGAATGTTTATGGAGGGGGAGGATCAATCAGTATTTTTTTGGTTCGCTCTGTTGCATTGCAGACAACACAGATGACAATTTGATTTTATATGGTGCAGGTCGTTGTCCTCTCTGTCTACAGTACATTGGTTTTTTGAATGTTTTTCAACTCCCATATATTGTTGGCATTTTCTGCAAATTCTATTATTTTCCTTTTTATAAAGCTCTACGCACCAATCAATAGTGATGTAATTGTTGCAAGGCACGAAGTTTTTGTCTCGTTTCCTGTCTTGTTTCTTGTAGCCGCAAATCTTCCCGTTGAAGAACTCTATCAAGTTCAATTCCTTCAAGTTAAAGTCCAGGAAATACACGTCAGATAGCCTGACACACCTTGAGACGGCGCAGTAGGCCCAGCGGATGTCTGTTATAATTCTCATGTCGCAAATGACAAATTTCTCATCAATACAAGCACCTTGTTCCGAATGGCAAGTGTTGGCGTGTGATAGTTTGAAATGTTCGACAATCATGTCATGGGGGATATCGACTCTAAGTTCTTTGTCTTGAACATCTTGCAAAGTGAAATGTTTATTGGTTTGTCCAACAATAGTGTATCTGTAATTGGGTCGCATTTTTATCTTATTGCTCTTGACCTTAGGCGAATCCTTGGTCTTGGGAGAATTCTTTACCACTCTGTTTATTGTTGTCTTGCAGATCAGTTCCTGATTGTAGTGATATTTGATTCCATTGTCCAGTGTCTTGAGTTTATCAGCTTTCTCTATCTTTTTCTTGTCAATCAGACTGTCTAGATATTTGTTGACACTATTAGAACTGGTATCTCGATGTGTGATCGCTTTATTAATACCCAGTTCTTTGAGGTCTTTCAATGATTTCAATATCTTTTTTGGGAAATGCTTCAAGATAGTTTTATAAACACCCAAATCAGAATGAAATAGGTCATTGAAAAATTCAAGCATTTTCAATTTATCTTCATCTGTTTCCAATCGATGATTCTGTGTTAGCGTCATTGTCCATTTGAACATTTTGGTGATATACCCTGTCTTTTCATTAGTGCTTACGTCATCTCCA
Organism: Chlamydomonas sp. ICE-L; assembly: GCA_013435795.1. Taxonomy (NCBI): domain Eukaryota; kingdom Viridiplantae; phylum Chlorophyta; class Chlorophyceae; order Chlamydomonadales; family Chlamydomonadaceae; genus Chlamydomonas; species Chlamydomonas sp. ICE-L. The sequence continues at coordinate 642,249 of JACBWV010000264.1, read as the reverse complement.
ATGGATTCCAGTTGATGAGAGTCTCCGTTAGCCAGTATGTATAGTTTTTTATTCTGCATAAACTTGTACACGTCAACCAGGTTGCGTCTTGTGAGCAACATTATTTCCTCAAATATGACGCATTTAATTCCTTCCATCGAATGACAACCTAGTGTTTTATTCCCATTATGATCAAATCCCATGAGGCTGTGAAATGTGCATGCGTTTATACCGGTGTTTTTTGAGAGAGCTTCTCTAACTTGCGAATTCCAGGGAGCGACAACCAGTATCTGGTTTGGTTCAAAATTCTTTAATGCATCTACAATTGTAGTGTAAGACTTTCCACAACCAGCTAGACCGTTAACAAATGTTCTATTTTTTACCTCTTTTGTGATTGTTGGATTTACACGGGATTGTAATATATATTCGTCTAGATTGGTTTGAAGGTATTGTTTGATCTCCTTTGTACTGAGTTTACTAACGTCTATTTGTTGTGTATTTTGATTCTCTGTTATTGAGTTATTATGTGGGCGAAAATCATAACCAATAGGATGATTTGGTGGCATTGAAATGTTCTCCCATTTCAATTGACCCAGTCCGTCTCCAATACGGCGCTCAATGCAACTGAAATCGTTTCCTTCTTTCAAAACATATACAGCATCGGTTTTGACGGCTTTAACCTCAATGTTTGATTTAGCCAATGTTTCTATCAGTTCGTTTACTTGAAATCTTGCCCTATTGATAATAGCTATTCTCATTGGTAAAAATCCGCTTGTTAGTTCTGTTTTTTCCGTTAAATTCACAATGTGTAAATCTTCGGATAGTGATATCACACAAGATGACTTGCCGCTTTTTCTTTTTTTTAGCAAGTAATTACAAGCGTCATCTTTTTTTGTGAATACAGCCGATTGTCTTTTGGTATTGTATTTCTTTCCCAACAATCCAGACAACATGTTGGGTATACCCTTTCGAAGTTTTAATGGGATATCTTCGTATTGTTCATCAAAACACGATGCCACTATGTCTCCTAATTCTTCGCATTTTACCCATAGAACTTCTAAATATGACAATATGCTATATTCGACGTTCATTGATTCCATTTGTAACAATTCGTATCCGTATATGAGCATACGTTCTTTGCTGTAAATTTTGTGTCTTTCAGTTATTTTCACAACATACAAGAACTTACTGTTGATAGGTCTGTTTTCATTGGCTTGGAATGTATCCCATGGATGGACAATTGGAAAACCCAATGTTTTCAAAATATATATCAAGCATGAAGCATAGTGTTTGTTAAAATCTATTCCTACGTATTCATCGCGCATGCGAAGAGAGAGATCTTCGTCAACAAGTTTACCATTAGGGATAGACTCAGAATACCAGTTAAATACATTTGCAACTAGAGGGTTGTACGTGGAAAGGTTCTTTTTGTTGAGGATAGATTTCACGACAGTTGATTCTAGTATGATAAACTTTTTATAAATATCTATGTCATTAATCACACAATCGATGCATCCAACTATCTTAACGGCGGATTGAATCGAAATCTTAACAGATTCCAAGTGATTCAAATATATACCAGTTATTGTCGAGCCTCCTTGCGTGGTAATTGCTGGGGTCACACCTTCGATACACACAAATTTTTCAAGAATAAGTGCCAAGTTGCCATTATAAATGATTTCAATGTTTTTATTTTTAGCAAGGATTTGTTCCTTGATTAATGGAAATATCTCCTCTACAGAACTTGCTACTGCAATAGGGTATGTCTTTTTTCCCTTCTCATTTGGTAACTTGAATTCAGACGATGGATGTTCCAATACAGTGTCGTGCGATGACGCATTGAATTCCTTTTTTTTGTCAATGATAGAGAGATGTCCGTTCCAGTAGATCGCTTTAGTTATGGTTTCAATAGCAGGATGTAATTTTTCTGGTGTACATCCTGCCAGATATTGGTTCTCATTATCGTATATCATGCATCCAAAATTGTTTTTATCAAACCATTTGAGAAATAGTTCTATCGTGACAACGTCTTCATCAGTGTGTTCGGTAGATTCTTTGTTGAAAAAATCTCTGTACAATGACTCGTAGCTCATCGGTGGCCTGGGATCACAGATCAGATTTGTGTAATGCTTGTCATACGATTTCTTCAAAGATTGTAGAATAACCTGAAAGGCACATGTATTGGGTGGGAGATCTAGTAGTATGGATTGCTTGATAGACCCTCGTAGCGTGTCTTTCCCTTCAACGTCAATATCCCGTTTCAAGTATTTGTTATCGCAACACATTGTAGCAGTGTTTTGTACAATTCTGTGTTTGAAGGGAATTATGATGTCTTGTGTGCTTGATTCGTTTGAAATAATTTGAATAAAATTTGTATTGTAAAAGATGTCTAACATGTATTTCGCAGCATCCGGATCATCCTGTAAGATGCGGTGAATGAAGTCATTATAATCAGGAAACATTTTGTAGTCTGTTCCTTGTAGATTTGTGAGCAGTTCATAGTATCTTGATGTTTTAGGAATTATGAAGCCTTCAAGGCTGTCAATATGCAAGATTTTGCCTGACGGAAAGTCTTTGACGGGATTCCAAGCTTTTGAGAATGATGTTATTTCATGAGCATACATGTGATGTGTTATGCCGGTTTCTTGTTGTTTTTTGGATGCTGTGTCAAAACTATAACACATAATTCGTACAACACGTTTCTCGTATTTACTCTCCTCTAAAACCCTCCTTCTCTCCAAATAGCGTTCCTTATCATATTCTGCCTTTTCTTGCTTACTAACCTTTTTTGCCTCTTCTTTCATGTAGTTCTTGTACCATTCCACAGCATTATAGAAATCATATAGTGATTCGTGGCCCTGTTCGATCACATACTTTTTAGTAATCCTGCGTGGAGCTTCTCCTGTTACCAAATGCTTTTTGTACCATTTTGCCAAAGTTTGTTGTGATGCCATTATAATTCTGTAATATATTAATATGTGAACAATCTCTTAAGCGTTTTACTTAAAATACTCAAAAAAATAATGTGCATTTCAATTTTTTAAATGAAACACTATACTCCGACAGTTTCTGCCAATAATAACGCCTTTTTTTCTTCTCTTTTTTTTGCATGATATAATCTTGCGCGTTCATTTCGTTTTTCGCGAAATTCAGGATCATTTTGGTACCTGTTCCTGGTATATGCTTGTTGCCTCTCACGATATGCCTCATCTGTTTGATACCGTTTTACAGTTGCAAGTCTGGCGAGATTATTTACATAAGCACGATATTCAGGGTCTTCTTTCATTTTCGTCTTGTGGATTTCACTAGAATAAGTGTGAACTTTGATGCAAGATTCGCTCATCTTATTATTTACTTGTAGTATATAATATGCTCAAGATTCTTAAGTACGATTCAATTTTATTTTTAATTCACTTACACAGAATCTGCCTTCAACATAGCCTTCCGTTCCTTCGATTTTGCATTATAGATCCGCGAACGTTCATTTCGTTGTGCACGGTATTCTGGGTCATTCTTATACCGCTCATTCTTCAATTGTTTCTTTAGGTAATCAACCTCGACTGATAAAGCCCTTATTGCACCAATTAGATGTGGTACAAGGGAGTTGTAATTGAGACCCAATCTTTCTTTTTCTGAGTCTAGGAATCTCACAGCTTCTGGACAAACGCCTATCACTTCTTGGGCATACAGCCCAATTTCCACTGCATTTTTAGCATCTCCCTTGAACGTGTATTTTGCCGGCTGCAAAGATTTGATCGCCTTCAATGACTCCTCAGGGTTGAGGTATTCAATATGATTTTTATATGACTTGTCAGAAAGGTTAATGTATGATCCCGTCTGGTCAATCCTAGCTTTGGTCATGAATTCGAAGAGGAAATTGAATGATTCACTACCCCCATCGCTCAAGAAAGATATGCTCCCATTAATCTCCGACCCTGTGTCTGCAAAGTGAATCAAACCAGGCCCATTGGCTCCAGTCTGCGTTGGTAGTTCAAGACGACTCACCTTCACTCCGGGACCAATAGCAACAAAAGCGTTTTGTACATTCAATTGGTCTGTAAGATCATTGTAAGACCCTGAAAATAAGGGGGGCTTGTTTATAAGTGCGTTATAGTCTCCTGAAAAACTGTTTGTGATCTTTTTGGTGTCTCTGGGCTGAGCAAATATATACTGAGAGGTGTTGTACATTAATTTATAACATAATTTAAACCATGAGGTCCAGAAAAAATGTGGGGAAAACAAAAACAAAAACAAATACAATCAAACAAAGAGGGAATACTACAAACCAAAGAGCAACAACAATTAATGTTAAATTACCTGCTGATAGGACACTCCCTCGAATGATGGGATTCAACCCTTATGCATATGTAATAGAGATCCCAAAACAACCCCATCAAAATATGATAGCTCAGGCTGTAAATGGGGTATCTGCTGTAGAACAGCTTGCTAGATCTGCGAGGGCGGCCATGAATCAACAAAACACTGCACCACAAAATGTGTTTCAAGGAACTAGGACGTATATAGACCACTTACCTAGACCACCTTCCTCTCGACCATCTCCGTCTAATGCCAATTATGCAGCACCTAAAAAACGGTATGATTTGAGGCGGTCACTAGATAGATTTGACTTCAGGCACGCATCACCAGATTCAAGTGGCCAATCTAAGAGGGAGGTGCTTGCAATTGCAACCGAATACCAAGAACGTTCTAATGAGCCTGGATTACAAAGACTACTTGACAAACGGAGAACCAAAAATCATTATATAGATATCTATAATTATCTGAAAAATAAACTTTGATTATTATCAAAATATCGAAAGTATACCGGTATAAGCTACATGTCTGCATACCCAAAAAACCTCCAGTACATTACAAAACGGATCTCTAACTATAGTCGAGCAACTAAACGGCTGTCCACCCTTAATAGTACTTCTGCAACCAACAATGGTGTGATTACAGTCGACATGCCTTCCAACACTTTGATAGATACTGATAGCCTGATAATGAGTTTCAAAGCAATCACAGATACTGGGGGCATGTCAAGGAACATTGAATCAATCATACAAAGGTGCGACTTGGAAGTGAATGGGCAAGTGATAGGAGGGTTCTCCAATTATAATCAGCTTTTTAATATTATTGCTGATACATCCTTTGGTGCAGATTGCCACAACAGACGTAAGATTGTCCAATCGGGAGGTGATGGTTCAGCTATTCCCATTGGTATTCCAAAAGATTATTGCATTTGTAATTGGCTGACTCTCAATAGCTTTCAGCCCAGCATATTGGATACCAAACTCCTAGGGCAGGTTCGCCTTAGGATACAGCTAGATGGATCCAATTGTCTAATTGGGGGAGGAAAATTTATTCTATCAGACATTTCATTCAGTGTTGATACTATCTCAATAGATGATGAGCTCTTTGATGCCGCACACAATGCCTTTCTGCAAAATGGAGGTGTGTATGAAATAATGTTCAAGAACTATTTTTCATTTTCATCAGCTGCATCAAGTTATAGCCAGTCCACCAAATTTAGTGTGTCGTCCCAGTCGGTTAATCGAGCTTGGGGAATGTTTGTAGATCAATCACCTACTGGAGCATTGGATGCAGTGACCAAAAACTGTAACACGTTCGTCAGGAAAGCGACTGGGATGGAAAGTGCTCAGTTCACTATCAATGGGACTTATTATCCAGATTTTAGGGCCAATGTTGGACAGTGTTTTTCGTTAACACAAAGTTCTTACAACCAATTGCAGGACACCCTATGAGGGTCAAGTCCCCTTTGTGATTCATTTGCAAGCTAGCGTGATAAATTCTTTGTTCTCTCATGCAAGTTCTGCCACAATGATGATGAGTTCATGTCGGGCATTGACACAAGAGGGAACAGTTCGATTGGAGCATTCGAGTCTCAAGCCGTTAGTGGAGCAGCAGGCTCAGCCAACTTGACTGCAATGGTGTTTATTGAGTGTAGTAGCATGATCCGTGTGGGAGCGGGGAGGATGCTCGAATTAGTTCTATAAATACAAATAATTATAAATGTAACAATAATATAAATGAGTGCACTTCCTCAAAACATTACTAAAATCCATAGAATTGAGCCAATAGGAACAAAAACAGGTTTCCCCCAAACACAGACCGTGTTTGAAATGACTGATGGCATTTGGGATTTATCCAGTGTCAAGCTTTTGTTCACTTTTAATTCGGATGGTGTTGCACCCAGGGGAATAGATTGCTTAATCAGTTCATTATCAGTTTCGTTTGATGACGTTGAGGTCCAGTCCATCAACAATTATCATCACCTCACAAGACTAATGGCTGTTCATAACATCCCTGCGACTTCCTCCAATATGTTGGGTAATGCTCAGGCTGTGGATTTAATTTCCATGTCAGATGATGAGCCATATGTTATTGACCGTTTCCATGGTATCTTAGGTACCAAGGACTGTGTAATCAAAGGCAGGGTTCGAATCTGTATTGTTTGGGCAGATGCTGCAGTATTGTTGAGAGACAATGATTCAACAAGCTATGAGATTTCCGATCTACACCTTATTGTTCGAAGTGAAATTCAAGACAATGTCACAGAACGTGTTGAATTTGACAACTTCTCATCCATGTTTCAACTCAATGAAAACGAAAACCAACAAACTAATATATACATTGCTTCCAGGGATATTGAGTATGCTATTGCAACGTTCATGACAGAAGATTTTCACTCCAAGACTTCAACCCAAGACTATAACGGGACAAGCTACTATTTTTCACAAGGCATTCCAAGTATTATAACAAATGATGCTCCAGTTTATGTTGGTATTAGTGTCAACAATATACCTGTTGCAGACCACCCAATAAACTATTTCAGGGCAAATGAATACTTGGACATGATTTTTGACAATGACAACAGATCAATGGAACACATGACTACATTGACAAAGGATGGTACCCTATTAATACGAAGTGCAAGTACTCTAGCAACTCGTCAGTGGGCCCTGGGTCTACCAATAGATGTAATGGATGAAGACATACCCTATAACATCACATTTCACAGCACTGGTAATATCAACACGAGGAACTATTCACTTTTATTCGTCAAGTACAACTCTCTTTTGGAGATAGATACTGGTGAAAACGGCTCGAAATACTTTTTCACAAGGTAATATATAAAATGGATAAATATTTGCTACCTCTCTGTCTAGAAACATGGCCTAATAGAGCCATTCAATATGCCCAACCAGCTACAAACTATGTAGGTAGGAGAATGATCCGACAACCGTTACATGAGACTGAGTTGCTGTGGGGTCGTCCTTTACCCAACAAGCCCAAAGCCATACACATCCTGAGGACATCTCCTGTGGTTCCAAAATTCCAGTGATCATTTGTAAATTCCAGTAATTGTTTCTATTATTTTCTAACTTGAAATTATATATGGAGGATATTGAACAACTCAGTAACAATTTGGAGGATGTGGAAGTGATTCAACCCAAAGCAAAGAAGGTCATGTCTCAGAAGCAGAAAGAGGTACTAGCAAGAGCACGGGAAAAAGCTTGGGCCAAGAGAAAAGAATTAGGAGAAATCAGTAGACAAGAGAAACAGCTCCAGAAACAGGAGAAACAAGTAAAGCAACAAGAAAAGGCTACTGAGATGAAACTTCGTAAGAAGGCAGTCAATAAGAAACTGAAGACAACTATTGTTGTTAGTGATGATGACTCTGACGAAGACGAACAGGTGATAACAGATGATTCCCAGCCAGAATCAGAAGAAGTTGAAGTGAAACAGATGTCAAGACAAATTAAAAAACGCTTGAACGTTACAAAAGTTCCAAAAATAAGCCAGGAGGAAACTGTTGAACTGTTTAGACAGAAAATAATGAATGATGGGAAACGACTGGCTTATCAATCACTCTTCCCGGGGTCACAATGCCCTTTTTAGTAAAATATTATGTCCTGTAAAAATAGATGAATATCACAGAAAACGCAGTCAGTAATTTTATTCATAAAAAACTCGTTTATAAGCCAAACACTTACCCACAATGTTTAAACACGTCCCTGCCATGCAACTATTTTGTAGCCCTTTTCATTGGGAGCCGAGGGACTGGTAAAACATATTCTGTTTGCCAATTATTGAAACAATATGAGCTTGCGGGTTTTGATAAAAACCAAGCTATGAGAGTTATTGTTTTTAGCCCCACGCATGATGCAAATCCAGTATTCAATTGTCTGAAGATTGATCCTTCTGATATTGTAAATGATTACAGTGACTCCAAGCTTTTAGAAGTTATAGAAGACATCAAACAAGAAAAACAAAACACTGCAGAATACAAGAAAGATTTGCAAGTTTGGTCAAAGTTTTTCAATGGAAAAATAGATGCATTGACATTTGATGAGATAGATTTTCTTGAGAGAACTGCATACCAAAAGCCTACTTGTAGATACCCAAACGGTGCAATAAATTGTTTTGTATTGGATGATCTGGTGGGTAGTAGTGCATTCAAAAGTGTGGGTAAATCAGTATTGACAAACTTGGTTTTGAAGAACAGGCATTTGGGTATAAACATCATGATTTGCTCACAGAATTTGAAAGCTATACCCAAGAGCATCAGAACCAATACTTCATTGTTCGTTTTATTCAAGTTTGCATCAACCAAAATATTGGTAGATCTTCATGATGAAGTCAGCTCTACTCTCACCTTGAAGAAGTTTGAGAGGCTGTATATACATGCAACACAGGATGAGCATGACTCTCTTGTTATAGATTTCACAGGAGACAAACTAAATAGGTTCAAGAAAAACTTTGATATTGTTCTGAACCTGCAATAAGACATTTTATTTTTCTAACTGATTGTTAAAGAATGGCCTCTTTGACACAAGAATACAAGCAAACGAATGAATACAAAAACTTCAGAGCTGCAATTTTAGACATGTCTCCTGGTCTACCTGAATACTTTGTAGATGTAGCTATTTCTGTACATATCAATAAACCATTGTTGTATAGGGACAAGAAAGCTATCAGGAAAGACTTGCTGAATAAAATTAAACCTGTTTCTGGTACTGAGGTTTTAGATGGCTTGGTTACAATACAAAATGTTACAGTATAATATATCCCATATTATAAAATGTCTCCACCTGTCTTGAAAACACAATTGTTGTACATATCAAGCACGTTTCGAACAAGTGCAACGCCTGACAATTTCACAACATCATTGCCTGCAGGAGTCCTGCAAAATCCCTATGGAGGGAGGACGAAAGTCACAGTTGCAGATGTCATCATCAACAGGTGTTTTTATTCGATTAGAGCAAGTAACAATGACTTTATTGTTAACAACAATGGTACCAAGACATCAATCAGAATTCCAATTGGGAACTATACCCTTGATTCTTGGCTGACAGAATTGGGTGTGTTGCTTACGGGATGGACACTAACCCATAATGAAACAAACGGGCTTTGTATATTCAACCCTCCTGGGCCAGGGTATTCATTCGAATTCAAAGATAAAAGTAGTTATTTGTTTGGGTTTCTGCCTCACGAAACACCTGGTGGTGCTCCCATTGTTAGCTCCTTTCCATCGCGTTTAAATCTTGAAAATTTCCTGACAATCCATCACAATTTACCCAAGGTAACTAACAGTGCTGCCAACAATTTTCGTCAAAACAATATGCAAGAGAGTGATGTATTGATCCGCCTACCAGTTAATGTTGAAAGTTTTGCCAATATCATTTATCAGAATACAGCAGACGACTTTTCTTTCTATACAAGCGCCTCACATGTGTCAGAATTGAGTTTGAGCATTAAAGATGAACATAAAGACTCTATAGGGCCTTTTCCCTACGACTGGAGCATCACTCTCAGAATAGATTATGAATCTGATACTGATCCTATGAATTCTATTTTATCAATTTTGAAATCCATAGACCAGAAATTGCTTTTACTTTCCATCAAATAATATCAAAGAGTATATTAATGGGATTCTTTAATACTCTCAAATCTGGCGTTGGTAAGGCTGTAGGCACTTTCGGGAATGTGGTTAGGAAGGTAGCTGATTTCGGTGGAGGTGTAGCTCGGAAGGTGGGACAATTTGCGGGACCAGTGTCCAATGCGGCAGCCTCCATTGCTGACTTGTTGGGACAGGGAGGGGTAGCGGACGGAATAAGGGGCGTAGGAAGCGCGTTACAGCAGTTCAGTCCAGAAGTTGAAAAAAGACTATCCAAAGCTAGTGGGGTAGGTCGAATAGCTCAAGGGCTAGCAAAAGTCATGATGTAACGATATCTCTTTACGCTATCTATCCATCTAAGCCGACTGCATCCATAGCATTGTCCAGCTCGTTCATGTACCCCGCATCCGCTTCATCCATTTCTTGAGTGCCTTCTCCGCGATGGCACCTGCAATACAAGAGAGTGAGAAGGGCGGACATCAGATCGGACAGCGGAGTAAAAGACAGTACTAGATAAATTATTTCACCAACACACACACCTCTTCTGCGCAGACTCATAACCATACTCGTCATCATCCTCGAGGCTCGACATCTCTGGGGGTGCAGATGCAAAAGCTTTCGCATGAAGAGCATCATCATCCTCTTGGCTGAATTTGACCTCACTTGTATCCATCCCCCTGATCTCCAACTTTTCTTCGCGGATCCTCTTCGCGATTGTCCTCGCCTTCTCAAGCGAATCATGCAGCTTACCAGATGTCTCCGCTTCAGCTTGCACGAGAGCGAGCTGCTTATCCAGATTATTCTGGACTTTGATGGCTGCTTCATCAGTCCTCCATATGTTTAATATGGAAGATCGCGTCTTCATCGTCTCAGCCCGCGAACTGGTATCATTCCAGTCATTAAGCTCCTGCTGATACGCAGAAATGAGAGCCGTCCTAACAGGATCGTCACCAACGAAGGATGTTACGGCCTCACCGCATCTAGTAGAGCATGTCATACCATTCCTGGATTTCTTGTTGCAACTGAGTGAAAGACAACCAGGACGAATTCGGATGCTTTTTGGGAGGCATCTCGAAGGATGAGAGATACTGACAAAAAGTCGCTAGCGGACACGGAATGGATGAAGAAGCGCCTGTCCTGATTTCCTCTTGACTTCCTCTTGACTTCCTCTCGACTTCCTCTAATGGTCGGCTGGAATTCTAGGGGGGGGCAAGGATGATACTGTCATCCTTGGGGGGGGGGGGGGGGGGGGGTAAACGACGCGCGACAGTTTTACTACTCGGAGTCAGGTTCACACTTCAGCGTAGGGCGATTCGCGGCTGGAATTCTAGGGGGGGGCAAGGTCCATACTGTGGACGCTGGGGGGGGTAAACGTTGTACTGGGCCTGCCGACGACTACTATTTTTTCTTATCCATTCGCCTGAAAGGGCTCATACGCAAAGCGTGTGTCGCGTCAGCTCCCGAATCTTAGGCGAATTGTTGATCAAAAATCACGGTAATGCACCCGCCCACGGTACAAGCCGCCCACGGTACTACCACGGTATTGCACGGGGAAATCTATCGGACATCCCCCGAGATATAATTCGTGCGGAGGGACTATCGGAAGGACCCCTACTGGTTTTTTGGGGTAAAATGAAGTTATCGAAAAAAACCCGAAGACCGGCATGCTCCACAACTAACTTCGGTCGATGGCAGGGATGGATTTTGAAAAGAAAAGCAAAGCAGTACGCCAATTCGGCGTGATTAAGGAAGCTGTCCAAAGGGGGTCCTCAGACAACACCATCAAACCGGGGGGGTGGCTAGGGGGGGCGGTACCCCCCACGATAGCCGGTGGCGGAAGGAGGAATGTGGGACGAGTGTGTAGCAGATTCCATGCGCCGGCGGGTACACACAATGGTATGTGCGCATCGGACGGCATGCAGGTGGAGGGAGTTGAGGAGGCCGGTGGTGTTAGTAGGATGGATACCGAGAGAAGAAATAATGGGAATAAGTGAGGCGAAGAGGGTACCGAAGGAGCCGAGGATCATGGGGCCCGGGGAGATGACCCGCCAACCAACAGCGAGAAGAGCCGAACGGAGGGCGGAATGCTGAGCGCGTTTAATGGCAAGGGTGGTATGATAGCGGGCGTCCCAAGTGTATGTGAGTTCACAGAGATAGACAGTGTGGGCGGCTTGGAGGGTGGAAAGTTCTGACGGGGTGAGGGTGGCGTCGTGGGAGGGGGCGTCAAAAGGGGAGAGACCGGAAAGGAAGAGGATGTCGGGGCGCAATTTGGCAGGGATGGATTTTGCCATCTGGATGGCTCTCGTGGATGGGTGTTTTGTCGGTACAAATACGAATCATCCAGGGGCTCTGTGGAAATGTAAGGCCTGGATGGATCGTCGGTTGTTCGTACTTTTCGACCCATCCAGACCCATCCACGGCCTATGGAAATCCACCCTAAGTAGTGGTGGTGGGCCAAAAAGTGGTTGGTGGTTAACCTGGGAAGAGATTTGTGTGGTCAGATATAGCGTGTGGATTGGACCTAGATTCTGAAATTCCGGATTTGATTCATTATCTCGTGATGGCTTTTTCTTCCAGCTTCGAGCGCCTGAGGGCCAAGTGCGCTGCTTCGTTGAGCATGCTGCAGTCTGTGATGACCACTCGGAATAACTTGTCGCCAAAGGTTAATGTTGGCGAGGTTGGGGACGTCCTGGCCGGCAGGTCGGGTCCTGTCTTCTTGAAGCCTTATTATACCCCTTGAAGCCTTATAATACGACTGTAAGCATTCTTTGGTCAATCGGAAATACTCGGAAACCTGTACTTCGCTCGACCGACTTGTACACCAGTTTCCGGCAAAATTTGATGACGTGCCGGGGCGGATCGGGTTTAAGCGTAACCCCGATCCGCCTTGGTTCCACGCTGGCACTTTGACCGCAGCAGCGGTCACTTGCGGCCATAGTGCAGAGATGAGCGCGAGCGCTGCAATCTTGTAGATCGCGCAGTCACCCGCGACCCCTTCAATTCCCCAGAATCCCTGACGCTCACCGCTATGGCTTCGTCTGGTCAAGATTTGTTTTCAGGTAGAACCAGCATGGGGGCATTGATAGACAGTAGTATCTGTCGTAAGAGGGAGCGGACGAAGCAGGGACCGACAAGGTGCCAAAGGTAATGGCAAAGGTTAATGTTATTATATGTTATTATATAGGCTTGAGAATAACAAGATAAGAAACCCCCACAGTGGGACGCGGCTCCGTAGCATAGTGTTCCGTAGCACTTCATGGGACGCGGTAATGTAGCACTGTAGCACATAGCATTGTAGCACTATAGGTTGTAGCACCATGCCGGAATAAGGTAGGCGCAACAGTAAGCAGGGCCATGCGACCCAAGCGATCATGAGGGCCCTGTTGACCGAATGGGCATCAGGCCACAGAACCTTCTAAGCAGTTTCGCGCCTTCTATCGCGCCCAAACCCTGGACCCATGTCAATGATATCAACGGCTCTTGCCATCCAATTGCATCTCATCTTCTACATCGCCGATCACTTCACGGCACCCCAGATACAGAAACATGTCCGTCTGCAGCTGCACCACCGGTGGGTGAATCCGGGGTAGAAGGGAATGTATGGTGCGCGTTTGACGCATGCAGGGAGCTCGCAGCCACCCTTCTGTATACTCAATGTCCAGCGACTGCACCGACCGAATACGTGGCCTAACTCAGGGATAATGTGATGCTGCCACCCGCGCACAATTGATGCTGATCGGCATATTCCCTCGATCATTGCGCACAGGTTACCCCCGCATCGGCCGTCAGCGCGAGATGAAGTTTGCTTTGGAGAGGTGCGAAGGGTGACTCAGTGGCTCGCCCAGTGACTAATGTGACTCATTGGCTTGCCCAGTGCGTGATTAGGCGCCGCAGTGCACTGCCCAACAGTCGGGGAACCACTTAGCGCAGTCAGCAGCCGGCTGCCTGCGCGAGCCACTGTCTGCAGCATCTGCCCCATCCATGTCCACCCACGGGCAACTGCTGAAATGTCAATGGCATTCGAGCACAAACAAGGCATCAGATGCTTGCCCCTTCCTGTGATGTCATCTTGCCTCACTGACCCCCATAATCTGTTGCACATTCAACTTCTATCAACACTGAAATTCTGGAAAGGTGATTTTTTGATCTTCATGATTGTTGGCGAAAAAGGTTTTATTGGAAGCATCTGGACAAGAGCAACCTGTTAACAGCCCTTCTCTGCTCCATCACGTTGCCAAATGATGCATACATGCGGACGTGAATACCGGTATGAATTCCAGCACGTCCTTTTTACCTTTCATTTGTCCACATTGTAATATCGTAATATATGTCCTGCATGAAACTGTATGAATGCCAGCTGTATGAAACTGAGCAAAGGCAGCTGTCAAATGTGCACCTCCCGCATTTACGAATTTAATTTGCGACACACATGCCTCATCTGCCCACGGTCTTGGACTGTCCCCATCAGGTACTGGAAGCGCCAGAGCTCGCTGCCCGAGCTGCTCAAGGTCTCCCACACCGTTGAGGCGGACGCATGGACGCAGCAGTGTGTCGCTGGCGTTGACCTTGTCGGCGCCGACGGCACGCTGTACGACCAGATGCTCGACACAGCCTTCTGGCTCGGCATCATCCCCGCACGCTTCCAGGTACGTGGCAGCAGGCAGCAACCTCTTCTCCATTGACTCCTGTTTGGTGGCACGCTGTACAACAAAAGTGCGACATCATCGCCGCGTGCTCCAGGTTTTGGGTGATGATCTGCTGATTGTCAAATCATATTTCGCCCCTCAGGGCGTTCCTGAATTCCGAGGATGGGTATTGGCCTACTTTGCCAGTTGCCCCATCAATCACCTGATCTCTCTGGATCTGCCTCTTCTATGCTTTGCCCCCCACCTATCCGGGGCAGTCTGCAGCCATTTGCTGACCCCCCCTTCTCGTGCCCTCTCCCCTCTACCTGCTACCCCCGTCTCTCTGGATCTGCCTCTTCTATGCTTTGCCCCCCACCTATCCGGGGCAGTCTGCAGCCATTTGCTGACCCCCCCTTCTCGTGCTCTCTCCCCTCTACCTGCTACCCCCTTTAGGGCCTGCCCTCTGGTCATGACCAGTACTTCGCCATGGCACGAGGAGCCGAAGGCTGTGTGGCACTCGACATGAGCAAGTTTTTGACACCAACTATCACTACCTGGTGCGTGCTGTCGATGGTGGATGTGTGCTGTGCGTGCTTTGACATGGCACATGGTGCCAAGGGCTACGTGCTGCTCGTCATTGAAAATTTGGACAACCCGGCTGTGGGTTTTGTGTGGTATGCCTGCTTTTATTTTTTTGTGGTTGGGCTCATTCACTTTGCTTGGCTACTGCGTTCTGACTGCATGATGGATGCCTGTGTCATGTCATGTTCCTGTTATGTTCTGTGTTACAGTTGTTATGTTATGTTGATTGCTTACCTGACTGTTTAGGTGTGGTGATGCATGCTGCGCTGCAGCTGCTCCGAGGCTGCACCTCATGGAAACCCAACATACCTCTGTGCACTGTGTTACGCATGCCAAGTGCGTCGTCCAACCTGTCTTATGCTGCAATGTCTGCTTACTCTGCTACCAACACCAACTGCCACAACCATCAACCATCAACATCAATACTTTGGCTTGCCGCCATAACTTGGTAACACCCACACATACGCAGGAGATAACATGAACCAGTGCAGATTTCCTGCTGATGTACATGCCAACACACCACCGTGACACGACCGACCCCCCCATTCAATAAGTGCCCGAGCTTGAGGATGGCTGGGTTGCTCGCTCCAACTTCACCCACGTGCTTGACCGTGTGGCGCGCTGCCAGGCCACAATTGGAAAGGAGGCATCGGTGCCCATCATCATCGGTGGGTTTTAGGTTTCACTTATGTCTACACTTTTCCTTGTTTAAAAAAAATAATGAGCCCTTCTCGAGTCCGGTAACCTCCCTATTGTGCCTAATATATTTTCATTTAGTGACTGCTTGTTACTGCCCCTGCTCTCACCGCCACTTGTTGCCCCCTGCCTGCTGCCCCCTTGCTGTCCCTTTCCCAAATCACCAAAATGCCTGCTACCTTCAGCAACAGTTCAACGATTAATCACGCCCCCCTGCCGTTGCCTGTCCTCTGATGCGCCCTCACCGCATCGTCACCTGCCCCATTCATCACATTGCATCGCTTGCCTGTTGCCCTCCTGTATAATGCCATCGCACCCCTGCATTTTGTCTTGGGTTTCAGGTTTTAGGATCTGAACCTTTGCCCACTTGTGCAGTGCAGGGCCTTTCACGTTCCTTGTGTATTGGGTTTCAGGTTTTAGGATCTGAACCTTTGCCCTTTGTTGTGCTGTGCAGGGCCTGTCACGTTCTTGTGCCTTGCACGCGGCCCCGGTGCCTCGGCTCCGCTGGCTGAGCGGCTACAGCGCGTGCTGCCAGCCTACCGGGCGCTGCTGGGGCAGCTGAAGGCCATGCAGGTGGGCAAGCTAAACAAAATTATTTCTGAACGTGATGTTGCATGGTCTGACACAAAATTCAGGCAGACAACCAAGCAAGTTACATGCAAGGAGTCTTTGATTAGAAAAGCAAATGTTTATCCGGAAAAAAGTTATACGGGTTTAAAATGTTTATCCGGAAAAAAGTTATACGGAAAAAAGTTATACGGGTCAGTCACAGTTTCAAAAAATAAATGCAGAATCTGAAGGTTGATATTCACAACATGCACCTGGTGACTACCCGGAGCGTTTAAGCAATGCTGGCTTCCTAGGTGTGTCCTAAAACCTAGGGCGTGTCAAAAAACAGAATTTATCTTTGACACCTGCTGACACCTATCTAACCGCTGGTGCCTGAGGTTCAGGTTCACGAGCCGTACTTGGTGACTTCCCAGGCGCATGGCCTCAGGGCTGACGTGGAGGGTGCATATGCGGCGCTGGCAGCAGAGGGTGTGCCCATCCACCTGGCAACATACTACGATGACCTGGGTGGGTGTGATGCTCAACTACAACTGTATGTACTGGATGTACTGCCTGCACTGTATGGTATGCTGGTATTCTGCTGCTTCTCTGGTCCACCTGGCCTGGCCGCAACGACATCTTGCAAGGTACTCTATCTGAAGGATGGTGGGCTAATGAATGGTTGTGAAGTCAATTTTGTTTTTTACACTTATGCCCTTACAGGCTCCATCGGTAGTACTGGGAGTTGCTGCCACTTCATGGCACTACAATAATAATAGTACGGTGCACTCACCCAAACCGATTTTACTTCAGTACTTGTACTACAGTACACACACACATGTTCCCAAACCCCCAGGCGGTGACTGTACCCTATATATAAACCCTACACCCCCGAAACCCTGCATCTCTCAGGCGCTGCTTACCCCTGGGTGGTGGCCCTGCCCGTGGCGGCTGTATGTGGACCTATATTTACCCCCCCCCCCCCCCCCCCTAAACCCTGGATCTCTCAGGCGCTGCTTACCCCTGGGTGGTGGCCCTGCCCGTGGCGGCTGTGGGCCTGGACTTCCTCGGTGTCCTGGGAGCTGCCGAGGCCAACTGCACCCTTGAGCTGATCAAGACGCACGGGTTCCCCGCCGGCAAGAGGATGGGCGCAGGCGTGGTGGACGGGCGCTCGGTGTGGGCAGACACAGGTGGGTACTGTGCAGGACATCATCATCATCAAGCTCACATGCATGAGGACAAGACCAATGAGCTGTTGCTGTGTATCTTTCTGTTCTGGATGGCGCACAAGCACACTTCCTCACCCACACATCCCCCGGTGTTCTAGAGGCTGTTCGGTGCCCTGAATTGTTTAGCTGGGCACACTTGTATTGCTGCAATAGATGCTCATGCACGATGCTCAGCACAGACACAAACTTGTTTGCACCCACTTGTCGCATGTGGTCAAGGCTGGTTTTGTAATGTGTTGTTTCATGCACACACATGTGCACTCATTTCATCCTTCACCAGACTTCCCCACCTGCCACCTGCAGGCCTGGCTGGTACCCCAATGGCCATGCCATGTGTCGAGCTTGTGAATAAACACACAAGCATCCATCACCACTCATTCCCAATCTCACCCAACCCTAACCTCACCCCACCATCCCTGCAGGACTGGCTGGCGCTTTGCTGTCGGAGCTGCGCACGCTGGGGGTGTCAAACCTGTGCATACACCTTCTGCCCCACTGCAGGTGGGTAGCAACATAAGGGTTTACATGTGAAGGTTTCGGGCTTACGTGGGGGGTTACAATTTTGTTTCTCAGTGTGTGCAGCCTTCTGCCCCGCTGCAGGTGGGAAGCAACTCAAGGGTGTAGAGGTTTGGGGCTTACTTGGGGGTTCACAATTTTGTTTCTCAGTGTGTACAGCCTTCTGCCCAGCTGCAGGTGGGAAGCAACATAAGGGTGTAGAGGTTTGGGGCTTACTTGGGGGTTTACGATTTTGTTTCTCAGTGTGTGCAGCCTTCTGCCCCGCAGCAGGTGGGAATCAACATAAGGATTTACGTGTCAAGGTTTCGGGCTTACTTGGGGGTTTACAATTTTGTTTCTCAGTGTGTACAGCCTTCTGCCCCGCTGCAGGTGGGAAGCAGCATAAGGGTTTACGTGGTAAGGTTTTGGGCTTACTTGGGGGTTTACGATTTTGTTTCACAGTGTGTACAGCCTTCTGTCCCACTGCAGGTGGGAAGCAACATAAGGGTGTAGAGGGTTTGGGGCTTACGTGGGGGTTTACGATTTTGTTTCACAGTGTGTACAGCCTTCTGCCCCGCTGCAGGTGGGAAGTAGCATAAGGGTTTACGTGTTAAGGTTTCGGGCTTACTTGGGGGTTTACGATTTTGTTTCACAGTGTGTACAGCCTTCTGCCCCGCTGCAGGTTGGAAGCAACATATACTGGGTGTTCAGAGGTTTCGGGTTGTTACGTGGGGGAGGTTCGAAGAACAGACTCTGCCCCCGCTTCTGCAGATGAGAAGGGAAGATGTGCAGAAAGTGGTGGTGTTCAGCTCTTGGCCCAGGCAAACACACCTGAAGGGCTTTGTTTTAATACCCAAGCAGTTGTTCGTATACGGGTTCAGGGCTAAATCCGACCATTATTAGTCCATTACCGTATACAGAGTGTGTCAAACGCTTCGTCCAACTCAGCTGCACTTTTGTTTGCCAGAGCTACCTGTGGTCGCAGTGCTCTATGGAAATCCTACGTCAACCCGCAATTTCCCAACACCCCAAGCTCGTTCGTGGAGCTGATCACTATTTCAATAAAGCCAGGGCTTGAGCCTTGATGATAAAGCCCTACACCCCCAAACCCTAAACCCTGATGATAGAGCCCTACACCCCCAAACCCTAAACCCTGATGATAGAGCCCTACACCCCCAAACCCTAAACCCTGATGATAGAGCCCTACACCCCCAAACCCTAAATCCCAAACCCTCCATGTTATGCAGCACCTGCCTCTGGACGTTGCCATGGAGCCAGAGCTGCCTGAAGGCCTGAGGGCCAGGCTGGATTTGCGGTTCAAAAGCTGGGCGAGCTGGTTCGCGTGGCTGCAGCCACAAGTACTAGTGCAGAGGACAATCAGGATTCTGTGAATGTGGCCCAAATCACACCCAAATCCATATGCTCATGATGACTTGCTTATGGGAATTCAGACAACTATGAACAAACGCGTACAAATACAAAAACAAAGTACCGTAGTTGATATGCAAATAAAACAAATCAACATGGGATGGAAACAAGTGGATGCAACAGATGATATAAAAACAGATGATATAAAAACAGATGATATAAAAATGGATGATATAATGATGAAAAATGGATGATAATAGATGATATAAAAACAGATGATATAAAAATGGACCTGTGCACTAAACCCCCTTTCACTCTGAACATACGCAGAAGCCGTTACCTCTCCCGGTACCTGGCCTTGTACCAGTGAAAGAAGCCGCCCTTTGATATCAAGGCAGAGAACCACATGCTCCCTTGTGCCGAACCCTTACACCCTTGAACTCAACTACCGACACTGTTCACCTACACAGGCACTGCCGCCACCCTTGGTGAGCTGGCCTCGTACCGCCCCAAGGAGCTGCCCTTCGAGATTGAGGCTGACAAGTACGTACGCTCAGAGCCATTTGACTGCCGTCGCGACAAGCAGGTGTGGCAAGCTCTTTTTATCTTTTTTGTAGTTGACATTGGAAATGTGAAGTACAAGTACAATGTACGCATACAACGATTTCCAGAACTTCAAATGCTGTACAGAGCGCATGCATAGCCTGTTTGCACCCGCTCAGCAACTAGCAGGCAGAGTTGAACACGGGTGAAACAACTTGTGCCGCTGCACATGCGTTGTCGGGGCACACATGTCTGCCTTGCATAATGTCACCACCATCCATCTTCACAACCACCAACTGCTGTATTCCAGACCAACCACGGAACCCCCACCATGGCTTGCATAATACCACCAAACACCTCCCCAACCACCAACCACCTCCCCAACCACTTCCCCTCTATTCCACACCCAACCACGTCAACCCCTGCATTTCTTGCAGATTGCTATGCCCGCGTTCCCGACAACCTCCATCGGCTCTTTCCCCCAGACGGCAGGTGATGTTCTATTTCTGTGTTTTGGTGCTGAGCTAGGGTTGGGAAGTTTGTTCTATATTTTAATCGTTTTTCAGACCTTCACAAGGGTCCCAAGCACTTGCTTCATTCAAAACTCGTTTGTTTGGCGATGCGAGTAACTAACGGTAACTAACGGTTTTCCCCATTGGGCAAGCTGTTCTGACCTTGAACCGTAATGCCCACGGCCCAGTGCTACCTGGGGTTGCCTAACCTGAATCCTTCATGAGCAGATGTACGCCGCCTGCGGCTGCAGTACAAGCAGGGGCGCATCAGCCGGGCTGAGTACGACCGCGGCATCGCCTCGCACATCGGCTTCGTCATAGGCATCCAGGTGTGTGTACATTATCAGAATATGGACCTGTGTCGGGGGTGCAAGTGTATCTGGGTTTGCCTGTCTGGCCTGCATACTGGCTCATGATGATGCTTACGGTGCTGTCACCACGCTTTTTTTATTCTGAACTCTACACTGGGCCTCTGACAAGATTTTCTCAGGAATCTCTCGGAATGGACGTGCTGGTGCATGGGGAGAGCGAGCGCACTGACATGGTGCGTGTGCATCCTGGTGCATCGAGGGGGGGGGGGGGTGGGTGGGCACAGTGGGGCTTTGGGAGTCGGGTACCCCTAGCCGTGTTACATGGAGACCCCGTGTGATGTGGTTCATCAGTGTTCAGCCAGGGGCACTATAAATTTTACATGGGTGGGGGGGCTGATGCAGTGCACCTCTGCCGGCACAACTGCTTTTGTATTGCCTGCTCAAAACAAACAACAAACTGTCAGACAACAAACTCAAAACAGATAACAATCTATCAAAACAGATAACGTAGTGAGAATCAACATCTTTAAACTCAGATGGGGGAAGTTTGTGAACAAAAAACTGGCACTCAGATACCGTATAAGATGAGAGGTAAAGAGCAAAGGAGCATAGAATCCACATTCACTGGCACACACCATCGATCCTGTACGCATCCAGGTGGAGTACTTTGGCCAGGCTCTGGAGGGCATGCTGTTCACGCAGCATGGCTGGGTGCAGAGCTACGGATCGCGCTACGTCCGCCCTCCCCTGATTGTGGGTGACATTGCTTTCACCCGCTCAATGACCGTGGACGAGTTCAAGGTAAGTCGGCACTCACAGAGAGCTGGTTGTGCTGCACAGCTACATGACTGCATGCGGGCTGCAAGGCTGTTTTTAGGCATGACTGCATGCAGGCTGCAAGGCTGTGTTTAGGCATGACTGCATGCGGGCTGCAAGGCTGTGTTTAGGCATGACTGCATGCGGGCTGCAAGGCTGTGTTTAGGCATGACTGCATGCGGGCTGCAAGGCTGTGTTTAGGTATGAATGCATGCGGGCTGCAAGGCTGTGTTTAGGCATGGCTGCATGCGGGCTGCAAGGCTGTGTTTAGGCATGAGGCAACTGTGTTCGTTCATGACAGGAGACCAGCAACGTTTGACTAAAGCGGTAATAACGCGTCATCGCATGCATGTGCAGATACCCCAGACCCGTTTATGGCGAATGGCATGCTGACCAGCCTTATATAATGCACACCTAACTCAAAACCATGCTACCCTTTGAACCCTACATGCATATCACATTCATCAAGGTTGCCCAGGCCTTGATGACCAGGCCTCTTGCAAGGGCATGCTCACTGGCCCTACAAAACACATTTAAGCCAAAACCTTCACACCCTGAATTGTCATGTCACGCACGCAGGTTGCACAGGCCCTGACCAGGCGTCCCGTCAAGGGCATGCTCACTGGTCCTGTGACCATCCTTAACTGGTCCTTCCCACGCCATGACATCACGCGCCGTGCACAGGTGAGCATCAGTTAGGGCGCTCAGTTTTGGCACGCTGTGGAAAAACTGGCTCTGTCTGTGCCGCAATATCACGTAGCATGTACGGGCATTTGTATAAGCCAGAGATTTGACAGGTTGAGATGATTTGCACTTATCAAACACCTGCTGTTATCAAACACCTGCTGTTATCAAACACCTGCACTTATCAAACACCTGCTCTGTGCAGTTGGGAGCTAGCAGCAACAATGCAATGACACTCGATGACACTCGATGGAACCCCCCTGTGGCACTTATCAAACACCTGCTCCGTGCAGTTGGGAGCTAGCAGCAACAATGCAATGACACTCGATGACACTCGATGGAACCCCCCGTGTGGCATAATATTCATGTGACACGATTCCTAACCCTTAACCCGAGGCATAATGTTTATGTGACACAATTCGATCTTGCTTGTAGACCCCAACACATCTATCCTTCTTACCCCCTGTACTACCCAGGCCCTTCAGCTGGCCCTGGCTCTCAGGCAGGAGGTTGCAGCCCTGGAGGCAGCTGGCTGCCGTGTGGTCCAGGTTCGTAAGCAGCAGAAGGGGGGGAGGGGGGTGAAGCTTGATGCCGGCAGGGGGTCGGGTTGCGGTGGTCAGGGGTAAAAGCCTGTGGGGTGTTGAATGGGATCCATCCATGCAAGATATCATACAGCTGCAGCGGGAGCACTGGGGCTGACCCCAACCTACACCCTTCCAGGTGGACGAGCCCGCCCTACGTGAGGGCCTGACGCCCAAATCTTCCCGCTGGGCCGCCTACCTGGGATGGGCAGTGGATGCCTTCCGACTGTCCACGGCTGTGGCGGCGCCTGCTACCCAGGTAAATGAGTCTGAAATGCCCAGGTGGTACTAGATATCCAGGCCCATGTACTATGCATGTCCCCCTGTGAAAACAAAAATGTGCATGACCCACTCACCTGCATGCATGCATGCACTGAATGCAGGTGGTGACCCACCTCAGCTACAGCGACTTCCAAGACATCATGGCAGCCATTGACGACATGGACGGTGGGCTGTTTTCTGGGGTATCGGTTTGTGGGGTATCGGTTTATTTGTGGGGTATCGGTTTGTAGTGTATCTGTTTGTGGTTGAGTTGCAAGGTCCCCTGCAGCTGGTTTGAGGGTTCAAACTCCCGATTTTTACACCCTAACCACGATTATTGCTTTCTAACCTCGATTCGTGGACCCTAACCTCGATTATTGCACCCTAACCCCGATTGTGGGATCTGTATCAGGATTCAAGGTCCCTGCAGTTTTTATTGAGGGTGCAACAGTGTTCAAATTGCAGGACCTCATGTGTCCCTAAAAACCCTGAAAACCCTGAAAACCCTGAAAACCCTGAAAACCCTGAAAACCCTGAAAACCCTGAAATCCCTGAAAACCCTGAAAACCCTGAAACCCCTGAAACCTCTGAAACCCCTGAAACCCCTGAAACCCCTGAAATCCCTGAAACCCCTGAAACCCCCGAAACCCCCGAAACCCTTGAAATCCCTGAAACCCCTGAAACCCCTGAAACCCCTGAAACCCCTGAAATCCCTGAAATCCCTGAAACCCCTGAAATCCCTGAAACCCCTGAAACCCCTGAAATCCCTGAAAACCCTGAAATCCCTGAAACCCCTGAAACCCCTAAAATCCCTGAAACCCCTGAAACCCTTGAAACCCCTGAAATCCCACACCCACAATCCCACCATGAACTTCTGCATTGTGTAGCGGACGTGCTGACTATCGAGAACTCACGCAGCGGTGACGACATGGTGAGTGCGCTCCCGCCCATCTGCTGCATTTTGACAGTTGCCTTGCGCATGGACTTGCAGATGCTCTGACGTCGATTGAATCAAAATTCATGCAGCAGCAATGACCTGACTCATTCATTGCATCTGCATGAACGGCCTGCATGAACTGCCTGCATTTGTATGAACTGCCTGGCGCTGCACACATTACGTTTCATGCACCGTACGGTCCTGACTATGACATGATTATGATTATTGGGACATAACATGATTATTGGGAACGCATGCAGCTGCAATGGCTTGGTTCCATTTGTTTTCAATCCAATGACTCCGCTTCCGCTCTGGTTGCACATGCCAGTTGAATGTGAACCACTTCGACAATATTTAGATAGCACTGGTGACGTGCATCTCATGGTCATGGTTCCCCAATTTTCGATTTCAATTTCAATTTCAATTTTCGAGACCCCCCCAGCCCCCCTAGGCTTCAATAAGCCTGGACCTTGATTTCTGGCAGGTGCGTGCGCTGGCAGCCTCCCGCTACGGCCGGGACATCGGGCCTGGTGTGTACGACGTGCACTCCCCGGTGGTGCCGAGTGTGGAGTTCATGAAGTCCAAGATCAGGTATGGATGGTAGCAGCGGGGGATGGGGGGGGAACCTGACTAGTAGGTGTTGTGCGCAAACGATTGTCCTTGAATGCTTTGGTATGCCTGAGACGCGAATTTGGCCCCACGGCAAACAACGCGTCACAGACATACAAAGAAAAGAGTTGAAAGATCAAAAGTGGAGTGAATGGAAGATGATGATTGTGTATTGGCTTGCATTGCCACCTTCAATCACACCATCCAAATCGTAAGACATACTGCACATTCCTTTTCACACATTGTGACAATTTGGCAAATTATTGCTTAAGCATGCATCAGCTGCTTCATTCCCACTACTCACTATTGTATACATAATATGATTGGCTATTGTCACACAATCACAACACGCCGTGTCATCGCATGTCAAAAAACAAGTGTGGCATTTTGCATAAACCTACTACGTAGCAGCATGAAAAAGACATTTGAGAAATTGCAGCAGGCTTGTATATAGTCCAATAGTATTATCTTATCCCAAAGGAATGGTTGCTGACATGGTCTTTGGTAATGTGTGTAGTCCGATTCCCAAAGCTGTTAGCTGCACAAACTGCCTTTATCGACCAATGCAAACATGGCCCCATTTGATGCGCCAAAGACCAGTTTGCATCCACACTTCAAGTCTTTGATTCATGGCATGCATGTTTCACATTCATTCCTGGTACACATCGACTATATTTACATGTGCAGAATCCTTTTTGACAAAAAGTGGAAGTGAGTGAGTGAAAGATACCTAGAAGTGAAACTGAGTGAATGATAGAATCCACCAGTACCACCAGAGAGTTGCTGAGCGAGTTGTTGTTGAGCGATACACAAAAACGCGGTAAATTATTGGCCGCCTTGGCAGGCCTTGGCTACCTTTTTTTTAGCGAGATCACCTCAAATGCTTCAACTTGGAACCCATGTTTGATCCAGATACAAGCACAGAGTGTACTGTATATGAGTGAAGCTACTTGCATGATGAATGTAATGAATGGAGCATCCCCTAGCTCATGGATGTTCATGCCGACAATCCCCCCTTCTTCAGGGGGTAACCCTGGCGCTACACAAATCTTACTCGTCTGCCACAACCTAAGCTGAGCACACGTACACATACCGCCTGTCTTGCTGCAGGTCGTTCGTTGCCACTGGCATCCTGGACGGCCGGCTGGACCGCATCTGGGTCAACCCGGACTGCGGCCTCAAGACCCGTGGCTGGGAGGAGACCATCCCCGCGCTGCGCAACATGGTGCAGGTGGGTGCTGTGTAACTTTTCTGTATGCTGTAGCGAGAGATTCATCAGCAAGCCGACGCTGGTCAGCGTGTGTGCTGTTAGGCAGTTGTGCAACGGGGGGCAGCGGAAGTACAGCAGAAGTACAGCCACTTCGGACTTCAGATACTTTAACGTATTTCAAGCCAGAATAGCTGGAGGGCAGGTCAATTGCAATATCCTGGATCTCCTCAGTCGACCAGCCTTTCCAGTCAGGTGTCTTTCCTGCTACTTTAGATTTGCCTGCTGTTGCACTTGAACTGATGTCGTACTTGGATCAAGAAACCGAGGCTCTGCAAAGAGAGGTCGCCAGCGCATACTTTCGATTTCAACAGCTCTTTGTGACAGCTGTGTGTGTGGCAGCAACCGTAACAGCACCCAGAGCAAGTCAGAGCTAGGCACAGCAGCAAGGAGCACAACCAGCCACGGCTAGCCGTCGACAAGGCTGCTCTTAATAGTGGGGCGACTCAGGGCTGGGGCAAGGGATGTGTAGATGTGCATGAGGGCATGTTTTATATGCAGGAAGTTGGCCACCAGCGTAGTGCAGGCATGCAAACATGCAATTGCAAAAAACGCATGCTCTGTATGCTGCTGCACAGATGCATGTGGTTTAAGGACCCCCATGCCCCCCCACTAACACGCACACCATGACCATGCAAGCCTCTGCGGAGACGAGTGCTTGAGCGGACGCCATCCCCCACATCTCCCACATTGCCCCCCTCAATATACACACACCATGACATGCCCATGCCTGACCACATGCACGCCGCTGCAGCGGTGCGTATGGTACGACCTGCCCCCCTCCTCCTTCCCCCCCCACACACAGCATGACATCCCTGTGCCTTCATACTTGCAGGCCGCTGCAGAGATGCGTGCGGAGCTGGCTGTCGGTGCCCCAGCCCCTTCCCCAGCCTCTGGAGGTGAGGAGGGCGCCTTCCCCGCCACAGCCCAGTACGAAGGCGGCGGCAGCGGCGGCGGCGGTGCATGCCCTTGCTGCTCTCTGCGCTAAAGGCATATCAGCATGAATAGCGGTGCTCTCGCTTGTTTTATGTCTTGGTGACTCCTTGTGTACTCCCTTAGAACTATCGGTCCTGACAGTACTATGTCAGCTTCCTGTTGACTGCGTCATCGGTTCTTCTGACACGCGCTGTCTAGCCTGTACCCTGATCAGGTTCCAGGCTACCGCCCCCTTTCCTCCACTGGTGCCCCTTAATGGGTCTCCTGTGCTTGTAACTTATTCTCGTCTCCGCATTTATAGATTGGCGTGCTGCACACACAAAGTCCACTCTCCGGAGTGTTATCCAAGCTGATAGGTTATACGGCCCTTCATTTACTACCACTGCTTTGCGATGCAACTTCCGCGAGGACCTCCCGCCATTTTGAGAAACTCCATGACATGGATGGTCTTTCCTGGACGCGCGGGATGCACAGTATCATTCTCAGCGATGGCTGCGACCAATCCTTCCAACGGAGGAACGGCTCCTCTTGATGATTGGCTAGACGTTTGTGCACCAGCTGCCTCTGCTAGCGGTCATGAGAGTCCTTCCACCATCGTGGAAGTAACCCCCCCCGGTCATTCCTCCATCTTCTCTTCCTTTTCCTCCCCTGCCGTCTGTCGCCTCCTCCTGTCTGTCGTAGATGACTGTGACGTGCAGACTCAAGTCGGCGACTAGCCTGGACATCGGTGGAGATACCCCGTCTTCGTCTGCTCGCGTCCTTGACGTCGCTAACCTTTCTCCGGTGTTTGAGGCTCTGCCTGCATACCGGAGGTTGCCAAGCCGACCAAGCTCCCTGCTGATGTCTACGTCGTCTTTGCCCCCTTTGCTCTGCCCAGCCGACGGTCGGCTACTGGCATGAGCTTGCGCTCTAGTGGCTCTGTGCTACCTTCTGGAGAATTTTTTCGATCAAGCTGGCGGATCGCCGGCACTGCCGTAGGGTTCGCCAGAGGAGGACGACCTACGCGTCTGGACCTGGAGATTCTGGAGGTGGTAGGAAGCAGGGGGGTATGGTCAGCACCACTACGGGTGCTGCTCCCTCTACCCCCCAACCGGGTGAGTCGAGCGATAGAGGGGGGGACTTGGGATTGACTGATCATCGACGGCGGGATATTAGGACCTTTACATGCCTTGGCTCTGCTCTTCGCATCCTAGCGATAAATGTTCGAATTCTGCCCTTGCGATTTGCGATTTTCTGCCATTGGTGCGATTTTCTGCACCAGGTGCGACTTGCTGCACTGTCATTCTCGTCTCCTTTTTCCCATACCTCAAATCTCGACTTCAACCTAACGCTTCCCCACCTTCTGTGATCCCAGGTCTCGCAGCGCCGGACTTCGCCCATGCTACAGGCCGCAGTGGACGCCGTCCTGGCCCTAGTCCAGCGGCCGTGGAGGATCTTTGGCATGATATCTTGGTGGATATTTTTCTCTCTTAGGCTCCTTGTGACCCCTGGGTGCGTTCCGTGGTTCGACAGAGGTTACTACTTTGTCTTCCCGTGCCCCTGGTTCCCGCCTTAGGTGTATGCCTTAGCTACGTGAGTTTGGGTTCAAGTGTTTGAGTTCTGATAGGGCTTAGGAATTTTTAGTTAAGTGGTATAGAGGCATGGTTGATCTCGATTAGTTGGGGCATGCATGAGTTGTTGATGATGACACTGCTCAGCATGGTGCTAGTGTGTTATCTTTGCAATCGCGTGTTCATCTAGGGAGACAAGACTCCTTCGGAGCTTTTCTTTGGGGTTGCACCTGATGTGTCGTTGTTGCGTTTGTTTGGTTGCCCTTGCTATGTAATCTTAGTATTGGGCAGTCACGCAACAAGCTAGTTAGAAAGGCATTATTTGGTAGACTGGTTGGGTATTCCCTGGTGAGTAAGGGTTATTATATTTGGGTTTCCAATGTTGCGCCAGTTAGTAGTGAGTAGTGATGTACTCTCTATCTCCAGTTCAGTTCTAAACTGTCTTTCTGGGTTCTCCCATTAGTATGGGTCCCCGTGCCCGCTTGCATCCCTCCTGTCATCAAACGGTGATATGTTATGTGTTACCGGTAATTCCCTACGCCCTTTAACAACCCCAATTGTTGTTGGCTGGCCTGGCTGGGATGTATCATTGTTGCATTCTAGACCAGGGCCTGATCTTGCTGTATTGTGTGTGAAGTTTTAGGGCGGGTGGGAGTTGGATATCCAACTATAATCTTAGCCGAATCTCAGGGGGTCGCCAGGCCCTCCTCTGTGCCACGTTTTAGCGGTGAAGCTTTAGGATTTAGACAGCCTTCGATCATAGTGGTACCTGGATCAGGTCCATTGACTAATAGTCGCCAACCTCCGACCACCTCGGATGGCTCGCGGGTGTCGATAATTCCGACGCCTCCTGTCGTCCCTGGTGGATTACTCGGGTCAAGCCCATGTGATGATGTAGCCGTTGCCGAATGGGTAAGTGATGATCTTGAACACTGGTCTAGCTTGATACTGCGTATGGCTGGGGTGTTACAGTCAACCCAGGATTCATTGTTTTAGGTGCTGCTGGTTCTCATACGTAGGTTAACATGGCCCTATGTGTGAGTGCCTATTCCTCAGCACCTCCTAGACTGACTTATAGGGTAGTCTAGATTGGTGGAGCGTTACGACGCTTTGTTTAGGCAGCTTCCTTTCAGCTGTCTTTCTTGTTTTTGGTGGAAGGTGGTACTTAATTCAGACCACCGTTATAGCGTCTTGATGGTTTCTGACTCTTAGTTCCATAGGCAGATGGTTCGTTCGGTGGAGCTCATCATAGATTAGCTATTTCTTTTTACTCCACACTGTTTTTAGATCACCAGCCCCTCATGTGATTGGAACTTTTTGTGGAGTGTAGTAGTTGTTTCCCTTCAGATTTTACTGTGAATTGGTGGGCTGGGTAATCTTGCAGTTGTACTTGCAGATGAACCGCCGCTCACCTCTTTCTTGTTTTCCGAGTGTATTTCAAGCGCCCTTTCAGTCCATCCTTTGCAGTAAATTCTTTCAAGTCCTTTTTATGCGTTTACTATTTTTCAAGTGGACAATAGGTTTTATGTACTATGGTTGTACATCTACCCTTCTATTGTTCATTGAACTGTGTTTCCTTTGTTGGTTACAAGTTTCTTGAAAATTTTAACTTCGCATCCTTTGGATTTTTTCAGTTACTGCAGGTTTGGTTTGCTTGTGGTTAGGCGCTTGGTGTGTCTTGAGTGCATGAGTTCTTTGCGGTGCGATACCCACCTCTTAGAATGTTTTTCGTTAGTGCCGTAGCTGGGGATTTATGATAATTAACTTTCATAAATCTTCTTACTTCCATCTTTGAGTGAGAAACCAGTTCATCATGGTTTTTTCATCCCAACCTAGTCATGAATTCTATGCTAAGAATAGTTTTTAAGGTAGTGGATTTTTCCATCGACTTTGTTTTTCCATCGTAGTCTTTAGTGTCCTCTTGTCTGCGTCCTTTAGGCTTTGATTCTCTCGTGAGCTGCGCTCACACGATATTTCAATCCGTCTCTTTGGTTATCATTGATTGGCGTTAGGTTCCTATTTCCGGATCGGGTTTTCTATACCGTTGTTCCCCAACTTTGATATACGATTTTTTCAGTCTTCTCTTTAGGTTAAGTTCTCGATTCTTTCAGTCACCGTCGTTCCCCTTCCTTTGGTATTAGGATTGATTTCTGTTTGGCCTCCCTGTGATTTTCTGGTTTGGTGCCTACTATTCTTGATGAATAGTATTTTTGCGCTTACCATGGATGGTTACATTTCCATTTTGGTCTCAGCTCAGCTCGGTATGACCCAAGTTTTTTGCTGCTACATTTTCGGAGTACTACAGTGGTTTTTGGTTCATCCTTTCTCATCCTTTTATTTTAGACAAGGCTTTCTTCTGGTTTCCTGTTTTTCCGCCGTTCCTTAAATATTTTTGTTTGCTACCAGTTTATGGTTCAATGTCCCCAGTGCCATAGGTGGAGTACTAGTATTGTATGTCACCTGCGTCATAGGTGGAGTATCAGCATGAATAGCGGTGCTCTCGCTTGTTTTATGTCTTGGTGACTCCTTGTGTACTCCCTTAGAACTATCGGTCCTGACAGTACTATGTCAGCTTCCTGTTGACTGCGTCATCGGTTCTTCTGACACGCGCTGTCTAGCCTGTACCCTGATCAGGTTCCAGGCTACCGCCCCCTTTCCTCCACTGGTGCCCCTTAATGGGTCTCCTGTGCTTGTAACTTATTCTCGTCTCCGCATTTATAGATTGGCGTGCTGCACACACAAAGTCCACTCTCCGGAGTGTTATCCAAGCTGATAAGGCACAAGTGCCGGGGGGGGGGGGGGGGGGGGGGGGGGGGGGGGGGGCGCAGGGTCTTGCCCACACCTGCGGGTGTGTGGAAAGGGCCTTCCCAACCAATGGCGTTGTGTGTCCCTGATGCACCGCCCTGCGCGTCAGGATCTATGCTCACAGGGGTTGCCAAGGTGCCATTAACTACTGAGCGTGGTGGCACAATGCCGTTGCTTCCTCCAGCGCTTATGCCCTATGGTCAGCACCCGGCTGCATTGTAATAGCAGGATTTTGAATTAGCTGCTTCCCAGTATGATTCCTAGCTTCTTGCTTATAGATCATAGACTGAACATAGCCCATCAGGCCCATCGTTTGATGTAATTTCTTTCCTGCTACGGTTGATGACCCTGGAGCCTTCTTATTTTCTGAGGGTTCGACAGCCTGTCGTTTTTGAGTGACATGTGACCAGATCGATCGATGGCAACGATTGTGGATATAACGCATAACATTGCATGATATTAAATTGCCCGAGCCGCTTGAAAGCAGGTACCATGGCAGCAAATTGCCACCAGACGGTTCGCAAGGCAAGGTGCAGGGTTTGAAGTGTGCACAGCCTTAACCCTGGTCGAGGGCACAAGCAGGTTGCCAAGCAGGTTGGTACTGAAATCAATCTGGGGCACATGTGTTAGTATGATATCGATATTTAGTGATATATCATCTCATCCTGCTGCATAAGGCATGTGTGCATGTGGTAACCACCATAACACCTATCACCTATTTACACATATAACTATGAGACCAATGCTCACTTATGTCTACATCTCGGCATCCGTTCATCTTCTTCACACAAAACGTGCACACCACTCTTCGCTTGCCAGAACACAGGAAATGCTGTAGTCTTAAGCTCCTGTGCCCCAATACTAGTTGCAAGCTGTATTGGCTATATTGGCACCCTATGCGGGCACAGGTCTATACAACCGTCCATGCCGCCCCCCACGGCAGCCCAGCCCTCCCCGATGCCCCCCCCCCCCCCAAAAAAAACCTGGCACCATACATCACCAGCCAAACCGGAAACACAATGACACGACGTGTTGTGGACAGTGACGGATTAGCGGCAGCTGGCATGCAGATAGTACACCACCACTCGGGGAAGTCGACAGATCGCTAAATGCGTACGAGCGCAGCGGAATGCACGCGGAACGCACGCGGGGTCCGCGATTAGTCATAGTCCTTTAATGACCTTGCACTTCTGACTCTAGCGGTAAGCCCTATACCCGCGTCGCGTGTAGCTCAGAATCTTGAGACATTTCGCCTGCATTTAGCCAAGGCCGATTGTTGTCAAAATGTCTTAGACTTCTGAGATATTTCGACGGCATCTCGCCACGCACGGCGGCTTGTGCACGGTAATGAGGCGAAATGTTCGGTCTTCTGAGACTCTTCGCCTGTACTTCGCCTGCAGGGCGGTTTGGGCACGGTGGTCGGAGAGGTCACATTTTCAGGAATGTTTTCCAGGAGCATTTCTCAATTACATCAGGATTCGAGAAGATAGATTACATACATAATAAACTATGCATCCATTAACTTATTGTTCTACCTATATATCTATGTAAGCATCCTTACACATGTACATCCGCTACATCCCATATATTTCCTCTATATCCATTAACCATAGATAGACAGCGAGCAAAATACGACGAGCAGCCAAATTGCTGGCTGGAGCCATGTAGCCAATTAAGTTCAAGTACAAGTATATAGGCAGCTATCCATTTGTCTACTCATGAAGACATACGCCCATATATCCACTAAGTAGAAACATCCAAGCAAAGCTATACATCTATATATCTTCGCTGATTCTAAAAAAAAAAAGATAACGCCTGAAGGGGCGTGGTGTTAAGGGGACCCTCCAGTACGCCTCAGCTGGGGAAAGTCACAATAGCAGACATAGTAAGTGCCACCCTCCAGGCGGGAGGGACTCCTTCATGCGACGTGTGGCAAGAATAATGCTAGTACAGGAGGCGAAAAATTCTCTGTGCAGCTTAGAGATGAGTTTGTCTACGTGTTCGCGACTGATCCCTAAGGTGGAGAGATTGGTAAAAGTTGTGATTGGTATGGTACCAGTAGTACCTATGGTGAAGACTAGGTGGTGGACAAGGAATCCTTGTTGTTGAAGGATACGTTGGAGCTCCTTATGCTGAACGCTCTTTTCCTGGAATTTGATTTGGTGGTTAGTGTCTGAGCAGTAGCCCAGTTCAACTAGGTAGGCTTTTCTTGGTTTGGATGCGTCGTCAATGAGGAGGAGATCAGGCCTATATTTATCCCATGTGGCTTGGGGAAGATCAGGGGGTTTGAGGGTGGTTGGGGGTCTCGTGGGAATGCCGGAGGTCGCTTCACATGTGCCTGCATCCATGTGCATGGGGAGAGCCCCCA
The DNA here is from genome assembly GCA_013435795.1 of Chlamydomonas sp. ICE-L. NCBI lineage: Eukaryota > Viridiplantae > Chlorophyta > Chlorophyceae > Chlamydomonadales > Chlamydomonadaceae > Chlamydomonas > Chlamydomonas sp. ICE-L. Next base: position 608,624 of record JACBWV010000264.1, on the reverse strand, counting down.
GAGCTCCTTTGGCTACTGCCTTTTGGATGAGTTGGACCGCCTTATTATGTCTGTTTATACACATTGCTTTGAAGACAGGGTGGCTGCACCCAGCAAGAATATGGCCAGCTCCGTCCTGTGCTTGGCGACAAAGAGGGCAGTTATCATCAGAGGGGGGGCTGGTACCATAGGGGCGTTTGTATCTGTACGCCAGTTTCCTAGTCCATAAGCGTCCCCACCTAGCCTTGTGGATTTGTATTTTTTGCCACCATTTGATGTCGGTGGATTGCCAGAAACGATTACTAGCCTGAGGGAGGAGGAAGGGGTTGGCTTGCTCCCACATGGAGGAGTATATGCCCGTGGTGTTGGCATGCCCGGTGTGCAGGGGGGTGGGGAGGTTAGCCTTGATACCCTTGGTGAGATTGTTGGCCGGGTGCCGGGGGGCTGGTCCCCATTAATAGATTTGGGGGGCTGGACAAACGGCCAATGCATGTTGAGGTGCGCATGTTCCCCTGTTTTAACTGGCCCAAGTACATTGTATCCTGTTCTTCCCTCTCCTCTACAGCTGGCTTTTGTCTTTTCTCTTTCCATTCATTGGAAAGAGAAATGATTAGCCTCTTTCATGCCTTCCTGACTGGCTCTTTAGCCTCCTCCCTACCTCTAGTAGTTCCTTTCAGCTCTCTCTTAGGATTTCAGCTTTTTCCCTTCCTTTTACTACGACCAGATGTCTTGGTTCCCTAGTTTGTCTCTTTAGTCTTTCCTTGCCTCTGCTCATTAGTTCCTTTCTCTGATGCCTTGTGTTTTTTTGGCGATCTTCGACTCTCCTTCTGTACTACTTTCCCTTACAGTAGTACTGCCGCACGGTCCTCGGCTGCCCCGGTTTCCCAGGCAGATCTCCCGTTGTACTGCCAGGCACTTTTTTATTGTTGACTTTCTTCATAGTCCTCCAGTACCTTCTTTGTTTCTTTTTCGGCACGAGGCTGTCTTGTTGGAGTAGTTTTGTCGTCTTGCTGCTGAGTTCCTTCCCCTTGTTTCTCTATTTTGGTTGCCCTCGACAACCCTGCTCTATCGGGCAGCTCGCCGGGGGTATCTTGGTTGCCCTCGACTACACTGCTCTATCGGGCAGCTCCCCGATGTACTGCCAAGTACCACCTTAAAGTTCCAGTCTAAGGTATCTAGGCGGCCCACGACTCCACTGCTCTGTCGGCCAGGTCGCCGATACCACTACGTCTTCTGGTTTTCGAGTCCCTATCTGTAACTTCATTCATATTACATTGTATCCTGTCGTCGCTTCTTTCGCGAGCGTGTCTGCCTCGTCATTCCCTACGATTCCCGAGTGAGATCGGACCTTAAGCAGGCGTGTGGTAGCAGCAGCGTTGTGTCTGTTGATAATATGGATGGCGATGTCTTGCATGAGGTCGCGGTCTTTGTTTTCCCGGGTCCTGCTGGGATGGTAAATGTGCAGGTTAATAAGCTGCAAGGAGCATAAGCAGGTTAATAAGCTGCAAGGAGCATAAGCTGTCGGAGTAGATGGTGAGTACTTCATCTATTTCGGAGTGTATGAGTGCTTGTTGGATTGCCACGAGTTCGGCGCGATTGATGTCGGCAGTGATGCCCTGCCCGCCAGGGTCTATGCGGAGGCAACGTGCAGCGGCCCTGGGGGAGTATACGCCAGCCCCTAGGCGTAGGACGCCGTCTTTGTCTATGATGGCACTTCCATCTGTGTATAGAGCGAGGCCTGGTGCTTGTAGGATAGCATGTGTGCACGGGAGCATGGGGTGTGTTATGGGTGTGGGGTCTTTCTGCATGGGGGTGGGTTGTTTTGCCCAGGTCTTAAGGAGGGAGCTAAGTGCCTTGGGTAGGTGGGTGGTAGGAAGGCCCAGTTGGGAGGGGGGGGGACCTGGTCGTGGGATGGAAGTGGCCCCCATGTCCCTCATGGTTTGGGCCCATGTGGTGGGTGGGTTGTGGAGGTACTTGGCATGGCCAGCTGGGTTTGAGATGGCAATGAGTTTGTAGGTTCCTCTCTGTCTCTTGGCAGGGTTGAGTTTGCCCCCTGTCCAGATTAGGGTGGGGGTGAGGGGTTTGGCCTTGGGAGGCAGAGTGGCTAGTTCCATAGCCCATGGGTGATTTAGGAGGGCGTTATGGGCATATGTGGGTTTGTGTGGGACCAAGAGGATGGTGCACGCGGGAATATCAAGGGTGTGAGCATGTATGGCACTGCCTAGTGCCCATCGAACAGCCTTGTGGGCCTCTTCAGGGTTCTGGCTGGTGAGGTGTGTGTTTCCCCATAACCAAGGTTGGGTGTAGCAGTGGGGTCCTAAGCCAAACAGTTGGCCAATGGGGGTGGGGGTGTTGCCCATGGGGAGGTGGGGACTCATTAGGAGGGGTGATGTGTCAAGGTCCGTTGTCATCCCGAGGGTGGACATAGCTTTGTGTATGGCAGGGGAGACATTGGAGATGGTAGTGTCTTTGTGCTGTGATAGGAGGGTGGCTACGTCTCCAGCGAAGTTTCCTGTGCTGTGGAGGGTCCAGAGGTGGGGAGAGTGTGCCTTGGTGGTATGGTATCTGTGGTGGAGGAGGTGGAGTTGGGAGAGGGGTATATGACCGACACATTGGCCTGTTGGTGAGTAGATGTAGGTGGTGTCTCCGTTGTTGAGTTGGGGGGGGGGGGGGGGGGGGTACCTGTCATTCAGTGTACCAGCCTGTATGTGATATTTGCCGGGGGGGTGGATATCCCAGTCTGGGTGGTGGTCTGACGTGTTAATGATGAGGTTTTGCCTGAGTTCGCTGTACCATTTGGCATCAAACTCTTATCCCTCCGCCCACTGTCCTTGTTGTTGGAGGTTAGTGAGGTGGAGGTCTTGTCTGGGTGGAATGGAAGGGGGGGCGGCTTTGGGGGTAGTTTCAGTGTTGTAGGCATAGAGGAGTTCCTGGAATCTGGTGGGACCAACCAGCAGGGTGATTTGTTCCTCTGTGAGATGGACGGGGGACCAAGTGACCACAATGGAGGTGGCATAGGAGTAGGTGTGGGAATGCACGGGGAGGCCAGCAGATATGTAACAAGCGAGATGGTGTCAGAGAATGGTGCATAGGGCTTTCTGGACCCTCCAATATCTGTGATGGGGGGTTTCTCGAGGTTTGTTAGCCTTCCTCTTTTGGGCTCTGAAGCCCAGGAGGTGGGTCAGGCTGTGTTGGTTGCCATATAGGAGGTGGAGGAGCTTGGCTGGGGTTGGTGGAGCAAGAAGGTCTGGGGTAGAGACAGCATGCACCAGGTCGTCGGGGGAGCTGTTCTTACGGATGATGTGGTGTTTGTAGTAGGAGGCGTCAGTACATTTGTGGGTGTCATTTCTGATGAATTGCATTCTGGCAGTCCAAGCAATCTTGGGGTCAGTGCTCCAGGCTTGAGCATACTTGGTGGGGTGAAGATAGGACTCTCTGGCCCACCACATGTGTGCATTGGAGGCAGGGATCTCCTCGATATTATGCGAGGGGGGCTGTGTTGTGGTTGGGGTAAGGATGCCGGCATTGGGTGTCAAGGGTCGGGGCTGTACAGGGGCGGTGTCCCAGTTGTTAAGGTGGTGGCTGATAGTATATGTGGAGAACTTGGTAATGTGCCGGTGGGGGATGCGTAGGTGGATGGTGAGGGTCCTCGATGCCAAGGGCAGGGGGCTGTGGCAGGAGTAGTTTTGAGTTGGGCTTCCAGGTGGGGGTGGAGAGCACAGGTGTAGGCTGAGTCTGTTGAAGGCAACTTTATGCCTAGTGAAGACTCTTGTGCCATAGGTGTGCGAGAGGGTATTGGATGGGATGATTGTGGTCCCATCAGGGCTCACAATGTCAGCTAGGGAAGTAATGCCCAAGGGAATGAGGGTTTTGAGAAGATTGGGGGGAATGGTGTGTTGGGGTATGTCCGGGAGGGAGTCTTGAAGGGGGTTGAGTAGGGTTTCAGCCTCCATATGGATTTGGATGGAGGCTCTTTTGAGGATGTGCATTTGCCTGGCCAGGGTGAAGTATTGAAGTGTGTGGCTGGGCAAGGTAAGAGGATCCATACCCTGGAGCATAGCAGCTTCTTTGTGGAGGAGGGCTGTAGTGAGCCTGCCTAGTTTCCCCGTGTCGTTGAGGGACCTAGTGATGTGGGCTGCTGTAATTTGAGTGTAGTCCACCATTAGGGAGGGGATGCCCAGTCCTGCCTGTCCCAAGGGGAGGCAGACACTAGCAGTTGGGAATGAGGGGTGTAGGTCACAGCATTTTTTAGCGAGGGTCCAAATGGCCTTGTCTAAGATGCCTATATCCGAGTAGCTGTAGGGTGCTACAGTCATAGGGTAGGTGATGGCAGGTTTAATACACGTGGTGATGAGTCTGAGACATTGGAGAGGGGTGGCGCCTTTCGGTTTGGCAGTGGTGAGGATTTGGTGTCCTTTACTATGTATGAGGGCCAGGGCTTGTTTCATGAGGGGTCTCCAGTTTAGGGTGAGGCTAACCGGCACCCCTAGATACTTGTATGGTTCACTGGGGGGAAGGTATGTAGCCCATGTGTCGTTAATGAGGATGGTGTTGTGGAGAAGTTTGGTTAGGGCCTTGTGGTGTTGTGGAGAAGTTTGGTGGGATCCTTGGGGTGCGAGCCATGCAATATGCCAGTGATCATGCATTTACCCCCGATAAGAGAAATCCCAGACCAAGTACTGAATCGTTGCACTTTAAGGCATTGTACCTTGAGGTTGTCTGCTGTGTTAGTGACCACACTGGTGTCATCAGCATACCCTAGACTACCTGTTTTATCTTGGTCAGTATTGGATGTTGAGGTCATACCTTGCTTGTATCCTCTGCCCCCGGCTTGTAGCCATCTGAGGAGAGGTTCGATGAAGATGATGAAGAGTAGGGGGGATAGGGTGTCACCTTGGATGGTGCCTCTTGTGATTTGAATGGGTTTGCCTTGGGTGTTGTTGAGGTACATGTGGGTGGTAGCCCCGTTGTAAATTCCTTTCACTGTTTCAATGACATCTACCGGGATTCCAAGGTCATACATAGTTTGGAGCAGCTTGTCATGGTCCACCATATTAAAGGCAGATGAGAAGTCAAAGTAGGCAGCAAACAGGTATCTTTTTGAGTGGGCCGCATCCTCGATGTCATGTAGGAGGTGGGTAAGCTGCCTATGGGTGCTTCTGTTCTGTCTGATTCCCTCTTGGGAGTCACTGAGGACTTGGTATTGGTCCAGGTAATTGGACATCACTGTTGTAACCATGTTAGTCCACAATTTACCCATCGTGTTGTTGAGGCCAATGGGTCTGTAGTGGTTGGCTTGGGTGGGGTCTCCCTTTTTGTAAAGCATGATGGTGTTGGAGGTCTTCCAGCAAATAAGGGTGTAGCCGGTGATCCACATAAGCCCAAACATTTTATGTATGGTGTGGTGCCAAGACCAGGGGAGGCAGGTTAGGAGTTCATTGGGGATTCCGTCCGGGCCAGCCTGTTTGCTTTTTGCTACGTGTTGGATGCATGTTTGGTAATTAGAGAACTCCATAGGTAGGGTAGGATGGGGTTGGAGTGTTGATGGGGTTGGGCCTTGGTTTCTAGGGAGAATGTGTCTAGCTGGGAGGCCCATGGAGGGGGGGCGGTCTGTCTGTCCTGGGGTAGGTATTTGCTGGTGCACGTGTGGTGAGGGGGGGCCATCATGTGTCCCATGTGCTCCCCCAGGATGTCCAGGAGGTCGTTAGTGGACGTTTTATGTTGGCCAGTGGTGGGGTCTTGGAGGGTCTGGGGTGACGTCGGATTCTCAGAGGTTTTGAAGATGTTTCTGTGGGCTTGTTTAGGTTTGTTGGATAGTTGGGTCATGAAGGCTGCTTTGCCAGTGGCGGTGGCTGTTTGTCTGCTATATGTAAGAATTCTACGGAGGGCAGGGAGGGCCTCATCGAGGGATATGTTGATTGCAGCCAAGAGGGAGGCATGGTCTGAGGCAAGCTGGATATGGGTGAGGGTGTTAGGATGGTTATGGCATGTTTCTAGGAGAGTAGAATGGGCGGCGTGATAGGAGTTGGGGTCGGTGGTTAGGAGTTTCCTGTACGTCTTAAGCTGTTGGATATGGGAGTTGATTTTGGCGTGGGCTTTGCTCTTCTCTCTGTCAAGGAAGTGCCCTGGGATTTGGTTATTGGTAGGGCAGGTATCAAACATAGTGGTGAGGGCCATCCTAATAGGTTCCATAATCTGGTTGCTGAGATGGTCGAGGTCTAATCCTTTTGCAAGGAGAGTGTGTTTGACTTGGTGGAGGTGGGATGGGAGGGAATTGTCTCCTATGCGGTTGGTGGCCTGGTCCCACCAGTCCCTGATGGTTTGGGTGTGTTCCATGAAGAAGGTAGTGTGCGTTTCTTCAATGGCCTTTCTAGTGGCGTTCATGGAGGCCTTGCTGACGGGGGTGACTAGTTGTTGGGGTCTAGGAGGGGGGGTGTCAGTCAAAGTTAGGGGAATGGGAAGGTAAATAGGGGGGATAATTTGGTGAAGGGCCATGTGGTCTAGGTATCCTCCGACCTCCCTGGTCTTTTCACAAATATGGGGGTGGAGGGGGTTGGGGCAAGGTGAGATGAGGATGTCATCGATTCTGCTGTGGTGCTCGAGGTTGCCTTCCTGGTAGCAATGGAAGGTGGGTGCTCTAGTGAAAGGGTTGGTGGGGTGGAGGTTGAGTTGAGAGCACATAGATATGTGATGTTGGTCTGTGTCGGAAGTGGCGTGGGTAGATCTTTCTGAGGGAAAGAGGGTTGCATTCCAATCCCCTCCACAGAGTGTGGTGTGATTGGGCTTCTTGGTGTGAGTCCTGATGTATGTATAGGCGGCTTGCCGTTGCTGGGGTTGGTCATGGGGCATGTAGACGCCTATGATGTGTGTAGGAGTTGGGGTGGTTGAGCCGAAGGTGATGTGCACCAGGCAGGCAACCAGCCAGGTTTGCATTGACTTCATGGTGGACGGGGGGGCCTAATTGCTTGTGGGTGAGGATTATGACCCCTCCTTTACCGTGGTTGTTGTCCGGGGTTTTGGCCACACTACTGTGGTGAAGGGAGTATTGGGGGAGTTCCTTCTTGATAAATTAGATAAAGGAGAGGCAGGAGAGCACTTTGGTTTCTGTAAGAATAGCCACATCTGGTTTGTGGTCTAGGATGTGATTGAGAATTAGCTCCCAGGAACTCCTCAGCCCTCTGCAGTTGAGGAGTAGAAAATGTTTGTTATCCATGTAGTAGTCTTGGGGTGGCTGGGCATGGTGGGTGGGTTGTTGGGCAGGTCCATTATCCTGAGGGGTAACTGGAATGGATGGTTTAAAGCATGTTTGTTTGAGCTTCTTAGCCTGTTGGGGGGGGGGGGGGCTCCCTTGGAACTGGTGGTGGTAGAGGTGTGGGCGAAAAGTTGTGGATTGGTGTTTGTTTGAGTTAAGTGTTGGGGCCCGGTTTTTGCGAGTGTTTGATATTTTTTGCTTGTTGGGGTGTCTGATATTTTTTGTGGTGGGGGGGTGCTCTGTGTTACCACGTTTTTTCAGGTTGGTGACAGTTGAAGGGGCGTGGCAAGTGATGGTGCAGAGTTTGGGTTGTCCGGGTAGGAGGGTAGTGACCTCGGGGTGGTAGGTGGTGGCTGCAGGTGGGAGGGTTGGCTCAGGGGCAGCATCTCCTGTATCACAGTCCATTTGCGTGTTGGGGGGGGATGTGCGATTGGGCGGGCTGGCTTCCTTCATCATGGTATCTTCCATGTTGGGTTGTGGAGGCATGGGTTTTGTAGGAGTAGATGTAGTAGGGGTTGTGTCGAAAGTATCCATCGTCGCAGCGCCAAGATGGAATTGGGGATCCAAAAACCTCATGTGTATCTGCGCTCTCTTTTTTAAGGATGAAGATGTTCCCATATAGGGCCTGCCAGGCTCCCGGTGTGGATTCCAAGGGGATTGGCGAGAGGTTTTCTGAGTCTATCCAATACCAGATGTTATGGAATTGTTTTAGACAACCAGCATGTTGATAGGCGATTGGGAGGGGGGTGGTAAAGTGCAAGATACATTTACTGTGTCCTTGCAGACGTTGGAGGATTTGGTCTTTGCTACTGCCGGGTAGGATCCCAAGGTTGTAGGGTTCATCAGGGATAAGGTCGTGCGGGTTTGGGTGTTCTGGATTATAATCAGGTTGTACGATTCGGTGGAGTATTCCCATTTGGGGGCATTCGGTGTGCATGTAGGCCTGCATCAGCATATTAGTAAAATTCCCCCTGCGAGGGATGAAGTGGTTCGGCCAAACACCCAGGTCATTACGGGTTGCCTTGAGTATCCGGTGATGTCTCTCCCAAATTTGAATATTTTTCTGTGTCGACATATGGCCCACCGAGATAGGCATTGATGGCGTGCACTTGGCAGTGGCATCGAATTTGTTTCTCAATGTATGGTAGGATAGCACTCAGGGTTGGGTCTAAGGCAACATCTCCCATGTCGCAGTCCATTCGTGTGTTTGGGGGGGAGGTGCGTTGGGGTGAGCTGGTGTCCTCCATCATGGTATATTCCATGTTGGTTAGCGTAGGCATTGGGTTTGGAGGGGTTGTATCTTTGGTAACAGCCGACGCATTTCCAAGCTGGAATTGGGGGTCCAAAAACCTCATGTCTGCGCTCTCATCTTTAAGGATGAGGATTTGCCCATATATGGCCTGCCAGGCGCCCGGTGTGGAGTCCAAGGGGATGGGCGAGAGGTTTTCTGAGTCTATCCAATACCAGGTGTTATGGTATTGTTTGAGACAGCCGGCATGTCCATATGCGGTTGGGAGGGGGTGGTAAAGGGCAAGATACATTTACTATGTCCTTGTAGACGTTCCAGGATTTGTTTTTTGCTGCTACCAGGTAGGATTCCAAAGTTGTAGGATTCATCAGAGGAAAGGTTGTGGGGATTGGTGTGTTCAGGGTTATAATCGGGTTGTGCAATTTGGTGGAGTATGCCCATCTGGGGGCATTCAGTGTGCATGTAGGCCTGCATGCATCAGCAAATTTGAAAACATTCCCGCTGAGGTGAAGTGAAGCGGCCTAACACCCAGGTCGCTACGGGTTGCTTTGAGTATTTGGTGATGTCTCTCCCCAAATTTGAAAATTTTCCCTTTGTTGACATGTGGTCCACCGAGGTAGGCATTGATGGCGTGCACTTGGCAGTGGCTTGAGATTTGTTTCTCAATGTATGGTAGGATAGTGCTTAGGGCCGGGATTGTGGGCTGGCCTTGCTGAGGGGGGGTGCGCTTTCCTCCCCTACATGTGGGGTCATGGGGGGGCTGGAGATAGGCATTGAATGCGTATTTTTGAATAAGTTTGTCCCTAATACAGGTGGGGGCGAGGAAACGATCTTTATTGTTTGTGTGCGTTGCACCGAGGCACCGTCTCTGTAAGGAGACCCTGTAGGCCATCCCAGTGTCCCACGGAAGAAGTTCCGGAGGAGCACCAAATCAACCGGTTGATTTCCTAGTTCGAAATTCTCCGTTCGATTTGGGGAGAATTAGTACCAATTTGGGATGAATCAGGTTCGATAAGTTGCACATAGGTTCCGTAATAAAATGCTTTGGGGGTGAATCCAGTTCGTGAAAATTGATCATAGGTTCGAAACAGGCTATGGGATTCTCGAATCTACGAAGTCCCCGCTAATTTGTTAATTGGGCTTCGTTAAATGCTTTTTAGAAGATGATATACAAAAAATTAAGAAGGGTCCTCATGACATAGTACGAGGGGGGTTCGTAGATTTTCACTTACGGATACCTGTGACCCGAGAAATTAGCAATTTCGTAAAATGCAGGTTTTATTCATAGTGATACAAACTGATGCGCTGAGGCAACTTTGTGTTCCATCGTTTGCTGACAGCTGCGAAGGTAACTATTCTTTATGCCACATGCTTGCTGAAGCAGCCGAGAACACTACGAGGTACCGCACTCAGCAATTACTGTCAGGAAACCTATAGCCTAAACTGCCTGACTCATGTCTTGGCAATTCAGTGATGTTGTTGCTTGCAGCACTCTAAATCCACAACACCCAGACACTGACAAAAACAAACATCTGTTTGTTTTTACTGTTTTCTTGCAGATGTGTATGTACTATTTGGTCACTTTAGAGTTTATGTACCACATGTATTTTAATAACAAAATGAAAAAACCCACGGTTGTGTGCGTGAGTGCTAAGTTATTCACTGTGGTTGTGGTTTTGTTGGAGTCATTTCATTCACAACACACCACATGATTTCCCATGCAAGCTTCACATGTGACCGAATAATTTCACATTACCTAACATGATTTCACATGCAAGCTTCACCTTTTCCGACATTTCCCTGAAGGACATGATGTGCACAGTCTTTGAGGGTTCTACTTGCCCCTTCATGACCATCAGTGACGTACAAACCAATCGTTGAAGATGGTGAATGGGTGCGAAGTCATAGTAGATGTTGAGCGGGGAATTAGGTTGATTTTGCCTTAAGCTAGTGATACTTACCGCTGATGTGTTCAAGTAGGATATTGAGTTGTTTGGATTCACCGAATTATGGCAAAGATTGAACACCAATTTTGGTAAAGACGGTCCAAGAGTGGTTGCCTCGAGGGTCTGATAACAAATTTACCCTCTCATTGGCCTGAATGTCATGTTGCGGTCACTGGAGTGGATTTGGACTACGTGTAGGGTGGAGTAGGTAGATGTGGAGGCAGATGTGACGTGAGGTGCCATTTGAACGTCACGAACTGCGAGTGCTGCACTGAACCGCCTTTTTCCCTCAATACATGAAACATGTACATAGGATAAATCAAACATTGATCTGAAGTATCTGGATTGTGGCCCATGGGATGTCATCCATACTTTCTTGATGTTCTAATTAATACTTATTTCAGTATGAAAACGATACGTGTAAATTACACAGTTTCTTGGCAATTGCAATTCGCCAAAGCATCTCACTGCATTCGTTCACCTTGGGAACTCTTGGCATGGATAATTACATATATTTCAACGTTCAAAAACAAATGTAACAATTTTAGAACACTGAAATACATGCGAGAACCCATCGCCTTTGCTTATAGTACAACACCCCGGGGCAGACCTCAGGGGACCCGTAGGGCCCCATAATCTTTAGTTAGTTAAGCCTCTGCGTTGCCGTTGAGATCGGGCCATCCCAATAGGCCACAAATTGCACTCAACTTTGATAAGCTTGTATAGCTCTCACTAAACCGGACAATCCATGTGCCTAACAGAGGCGGAGAGGCCCCAATGCAAATATAGCTGAATACCTGGGTCACCTACATCTAATCAGCTTGGGAATAGTTTAGTAGTTGGCTAACAAATTGCAAGAGTCTTGGACCACTTTTGCCGATTAGTTTTTGCCATGCATTTTCTTGAGGCCTTTTACAAAAAACAAAAGTTTGTGTCGACTTTTACTTGCTGTTTCATGCTGCGTGTACGGTAGGCTGCTTGCCGCCATATTTGGTAAGACCAACGCTTATCAGGTATCTTCCATTTGACACGAGCTTGGCCTTGGGTTCATTGCTATATGTGAAAGACGGCAGGAAGCGTAGATGATAACATGAGAAGAGCTACAGGTAATAAGCACACGGCAAGGATAAGAGGCATTCAGCCTATGGGTGATTAATAAGGCAATACACAGTCCAGCGTTTTGGACGTGCATGCACTTTGGCAACCGGACTAGCATTCCCAAACCGGACGTGCCTGCGAACTTTTTTCTGGTGTTTCCTTCCAGGTTTGAAGGGGGGGGGTTTCCAAAGGGTTCCAGTTTGGGTCAAAGGGTTCCAGGTTTGGGTCAAAGGGGTTGGGTTAAAGGGTCCAGGCTTTGGGTCAAAGGGTCCTGGTTTGGGTCAAAGGTTCGAGGTTGGGTCAAAGGGTCCAGGTTTGGGTCACAGGTCCGGCCGCGTCTAGGTTAACCTGGGCGCGTACCAGGTGAAACCTGGACACATAGGCTCTTTCTTCGGCGGTCAGAACCCTCTCTCCCGAGACGGTTAGTCACCCTATTTTCGTGATCGCATATGCGGTGGTGGAGAAGACGTGACACGCTGGCAGAAGTTAAAATGGACGTTTCTGTACTACACAAGTGCCGCTGCGACAGGGGTGGCAACCGAAAAGAGTTAGGTACGAGCGTTAGCTGACGTGTTAGGCTTACCGGGCAGTGATGGATGGAGGATAGTGAACGGACCAAATGGGTAACATGGGAGCTCCCGCCCCAAGAAGGGGGGGTCCGCAAAAAAACGCGGCTCTATACCGGGCTTACGTGGCTTGGCATTAGCGCACTGTATCGCGCAGGTATTTAAGGATGTTGCACGATCCACGGGAGAAAAAAAAGACAGTTGTGACCAAACCAAATCGAGCCCGGTCTCCGCGCCAAACAGCGGTTGTATAACCCCACACCAGTTGCACATAATATCAAAGTGAGCTGAAGAGAGAGAGAACGGGGTTTGTTAAATAAACTAGCCAAACCCCTGCCGGAAGACTGGACAGCAGCAAAGCCTGCCGACCACAATTTATAACACGGAAAGCACGAGTTTTTTTTTGGCCGGAAGACGGCGGGTGGTTTCCCGAGTCCGACTTTAAGGCGGTGTTGTTTCACTACTAGGACATGAGACCCTTGTAATCTTTCTTTGCGGTATGGTCTAGACCCGGTTAGTAAGGAGTCGGTGACCGGAGCTCGAGCCCGGCTGCCGGAGGACGGCGGGTGGTTTTGGAAGTCCCGACTTTTTGAGCGGTGTTATTAACTGCTAGGACATGAGCCCCTTGTAATCTTTTTTTGAAAACCTGGAGGTTACCTCCTGGACCAGGTTCTGAGGTGTATGTTGCCCAAATCCTCACTGTTATAAAACTGCCCAGCTGCCCCGGCGCTGTTCAGTCTCGGCATTGATTACATTACATTACATTACATAATTTACATACATTACATTACATTACATTACATACATTACATGTTAAAGTCTACTTGACACCGCGAGGGTATATGAGATCTTGTGCTTTAAACAAAAAGAAGAAAAAGCAACCCAGGAAAGCAAAAAAAACACCATTACATAAGGGGTGTGTCGAGGACAACAAACCAAGCTCCCAACCACCGTTTGGGTGGCTTAGGTATCAAAACCCCCTAGAGCCGGACCGATCTCAACCACTTACAGTGGCGGAGGTAAGAAGCTAAACAAGGAGAAGTCACAAGGAAGGAAAGAAAAAAATATGATTATTGCCTGAGTATGTAACCATATCCCTCTCTTAAAAAAACTCTTTCCAGCAGCTCCCTTTCTCGTCTCCCTTTTCTGCCGTGTTGGCTTCGTGCCAATTCAAGGAGCCCGGGTCCGTCTTCGAGGAGTTAAATCGGCCTGAGGTGTGATGGAGAGTTGGAGACCTATTTATTCGACCGGCCTCTTTCGAGCTATGGACGTGAGGGCCGTATGGACGCGAGGGCCGTAGAGCTCGTCCCTCGCTGTTCGTTTCCTCCTTGATCCTTGATGGAGCGGCTTGAATTGGTGCGGAAGTCGAGGAAAATTCGCGTTTGCCGAACCAAACCGCATTACATGAGAAGAGCAGATGCAGAACTGATGCGGAACAGAAGATGCGAAAAGCTTGGGAATTTTTAGACTTCCAGCATGCCGAACACAATCGGAAGGAATGCGGCGAGTGGCATGCGATGTCTATATGCAACGCATAAATGACTATCGCTTGCGTAATACCGTTCCACATTTCGGCAACTTCCCCTGGGGACGTTCAGTCCAGGGTTGTTCAGAACGCTACGTCCTGCGTCTCAGGCGCAACGTCGAAGGGTCAGTTGCGTCACAGAGATGTTGAGTCAGAGGGTTGTGTGCGGCGAGGACGCAGTTATGGGTTGTTGCGGGTGGTTGCGGCACAGATGCAGGCTATGTGTTTCGGTCGCTTCTCGGACGCAGGCGATGCCCAGGCTTGGAATTGGTTGAGCAGGAAGCAGGCTTGCAATAGGAGAGTCTCAGAAACGAGAGCTGGGGGTCCTCCTGAACAACCCTGGTTCGGTCCCGCCCTTTTTGCCCCCCATTTTCTCAAGTCCAGCTATGCGCTAGTGTTGGTGTTGTCGAGCTCAGATTTAGGAATCATGCTTGCTGCCCATGGTTCCGGGGATGGGCCACTCGGACTGACTAGGCAGTGCTCTATGCTCTGACCTTGCATCCAAGTTTCTAAGTGTTCCCATCTTGAATGTCGTCGATGGGCCGTGGCGTTTGCCCCAGGTCTGGACTTTTAGCTTGGTGAATTTAGGCGGGACAACAGGCCTATGTGCTGTAGTGATACCTGGAGTACGGGCACCAATACCGGAGATCTGGCTGAAGTGTGAAGTCGAGACCCCTATGGATTTATGGATGGTGCCTCCTGACTGCCGTGACGACATCTTCAGTGGACACTGAAGCGCCTTGGATATGAAATGTAGAGCCTTTCAAGCAAGGCTATGTAGCAAGTTGGTGTGTTTCGGTGGCACATTGTTACTTAGTAGAGCGATGGGGGTGGGTTGGTGTGGTCGGGTGCAGGGGGGACGCCATTGCACTATCGATACGGTTGGTTTTTTAGCCAGACCTTAACTTGGTTTTTTCGACCAAGCTGACGGTCGTGCCGTCGGGTAGTAAGCATGTACAATACATGTTCACCCATCAAGCATATATAAGTGTGCGGTCAGCTGGTGGCATGTGTGGTTTATACACTCTCGTCCCACGGGCTTCTTATGTGTCTTCATATAAAGGGCTGTTTCTTTTTTTTGGCTACGCATAGCAGCTTCTAGGCAGCTCCCTTTCCTTGTCCTTGTACCAAACCTGAAGCTAGCTAGTTTGCTTGAAAGCTGACTTCAAGGGCATTCGAATGCACCTGAAAGCTGGCTGGCTGATGGAGCTGGCTGGAAGCTGCCATGCGTAGCTGAAAAACTAAACACTTATTCAGAGGTCATAGGATATATAGGTGTTCGTTCTTGAACATTTTTCTGTCATCATAGATGTGAGTATTAATTCCACTCAGCTCCAGTCAGCTATTTAAGATTATAAGGCTGAACAGCCTGCGGGGTCCCTACCTACCTATGTCTTTGCTAGCTGACAGGCCAAGCCAAACCCTACTACCCCACTCAGCTCCAGTCAGCTATTTAAAATACATGTTGGAATAAATGATGAAGGTATATCGAGCGAGGGCGTCAGTTATAAATTGGTCAGCCCAAGCAGCATAGGACCCCACAACAAGAGGTTGGTGATGATCAATGAGGTTGTATTAAAATTGTCACCTTCCATTCGCAGCTTGGATGAAATCCTTAGAAGAGGCAGTCCACACACCCTCTTACATCAACTTGTTGAGTGGCAAAAAATATGTTAGCTGCATTGCAAGATTGCGCTGACAAGAACACAATCTGAAGGTTGAGACAGATGGATGGGAGTTGAGGTGTTTCGAGCTCTCGTAGATTGTGCAAGTGTTGTGGTATGATGGTTGTTGAGGACACTGTATTATGAAATGTGCTTTATTTTCTGAAGACATTAAGAGAGTTGCTTCGAAGTTGGGAGGAAGGAATGGCTGTTTGATTGCTAATAGTCAGATGGTGAGAGTGATCGATGGTGAGTGTGATCATGCCTGATCAGATACACGAGAACCGTACATCTTGTGTGGGATGGAACCATGTTCCCTAGTCAAATTTATTCAGAAGCGTGATGAAAGACGTGGAATTAAACTATTTGTGCAGCACTTCAGGTCCTCCTTCATGGACATCTGTGATCTTGTTACATGACATGTGTGTACAATTTCAAGAGTCACCTCCCTCGCCCAGATATGCCGCCCTTGCTTGCTTAGTTCAGCTCGTATGCAGATTTTTTTGTGTTCAGTTTTGAAGTGTCGCCAATTTATAGTTGGTCCCCTAGCAGTATAAAAAAACAGTTTAAATTATTGAGTACGTACCGATGTAATAATTCATGTTATGTCCCCCGTCTGCCCCAATGGTCGATACCATTTCACCCATCACCACCCAACAGCACACCCCACTCACCCCAAACAAACGATATTTCGTATTTCTGTGTATCTCGCCAGCCAGCCAGGTGTCCAGGCCTGCTTCTTGGGTGTTTAAACAGGTACAGCCCATGTTTAAACACCGTGAACACCCGAGAAACACCCGACATCCAGTATGGGGTAGTTAAACATGCATGGGTAGTTAAACACGTGGGGATGTATTTGAACACCCTAGTTAAACACCCCACATGACATCCACCAACCATGTTTAAACACCCTAAACACGTGTTTAACTACCTGAACACTAGTTAAACACCCTGAACACCAGTTAAACACCCTGAACACCTGTTTAACTACCCTGAACAGGGTGCAGGCTGCCGTAGGGCGAATGCCCCTGAGGAAACATGACCTGCTGACCTGGCACCTCCGAGGGCTCACGGAGGCTTCCGAGCACGCGAAAAAATCTCTGTGGAAACACGCCCTAAGGTCTAACTAATCGGCTCGTGCCCTAAGGTCTAACAATCGGCTCGTGCCCGGCCGGAGGAGACTAGTGATGGGGGGGCGTGGGGGTGGGGCTGTGTGGTGGGAGTGTAGGACAAATCTGTGATGAAAGTTGGATTCGGTCGGGCGAGCAACAATTTCGGGAATAATGTGCGTGTAGGAAGAAGTGACGACCTTCAAAGCGGAAAGAACAACGGCAGAAGAACAAAGTAGGGGGGCAGTCGAGGACAGAACAAACAAACAAAGCGCAGAACAAAACCGAGGCGCAGAATAACCTACTCTTTTAGCTCGGCAAATTGAGACCGTATGTAATAATGTACCTGCCTTGGATAGTTGCGAACCTTCTCCACCTCTAGTTTTCGCTGGGGAGTTTTTCTACGATTATATATGCCTACGCATCCCATTGTGCCAAAAATAAATTAAGGACGAGATTACGATAACGATGAAGAACGTTGTATCAAGAATGTTGAAGAAGAGATTGAAGCATTCTTGGATGACCCGAGTAGGATGTGAAGCGATGAATGGTTTGCCCGTTCATCTACTTGTTTTGATCTGGGAACAGTCCGAAGCTGGTTGCTGGCAACCGTAGCTGGTTTCCGGTTGCTGGCTGCTGGCAACCGCTTACATCAGGATTCGAAACCCAAATCGACAAGGCAGGCGCGATTCGGAAAGTCTCGGAATGTGTCGGAAAAGTGCTCGAAAAAGTGCTATTGTTTACATTAACAAATGACGGTGGGGACTCAAAGCTTATAGTCTAGTATAGCACGAGTCTAACACACCCTACGTGTCCGTGGATGATGGATGTAAATTATGATCAGTGCTTCCAGGTACTTCTCAAAAATTGCTTCGAGGATGATGGATGACGGATGATGGAAGTAACAGCTTCGCGAAATATGTCTGAGTCCTGGAGTCTTTTGTCCCGTGTGAACCAGGTGTGAACGAAAAAAGTTTGGGTGTACGACAGAAACGCCAAACTAACCCGTAACCCAGACCCAGACTTGTCTCGTGTGAACGACCTCTTAAGTACCGTCTGTTTGTCCAGGCTCTTTCGCTTTATTGTCTGTTCTTCTCATTGTAACAATTCTGCGACTCTCTTCGACTGGCCCTTTCTTTTGAGAGTGCATACACGCGTTAAGTCGTGTTTCGTCGAAAGTTAGACAGCAGCCCGACTTCGACTGTCTCATCGAGGAGTAGTACATTAGTTCCTGCTCCAACCGCGGCCGCGACCGACAAACCCGACCGAAACCGGTCGAATCCGAATCGATTTCAAGTTTCCTGGGAAGCTGTATGGTATAAGGATAAGCTGACCAACGCGTTACACTCCTTTCGTTTCATCTTCGAGCCCTCTGTGGGGTACATGCATGTCTGCGAATCGCTTCGAGCTGTTCCCACGCTTCTTTCCACAAATTATTTTTCTGACGCAGATATTTGTTTAGTTCCAGCGTTCCTACAAATTCCGCATCGTTTCATGTTTTCTAGCAGCTACAAGATTTTCTAGCTGCTATACAATCTTGTGCACGAGCATTCGCGAGATGCAGATCTTACCTCAAGGCTCCCCATCCGTAAATAGTGACTTCTAGCCTTCCTCGCGCCGAGGAACTATCCTACCCCACTCCAGCCTGTCACCCAGTCACAGACGTCCAAATACCAGAAGGCATCGCCGTGTCAGGAAGCAGACACCACCATTTAGGTTCTTCGCCGGTAGTTGAGCGCTGAGTTGCCCTCTCCGTGGCTGACTCTCCCCCAGGCCCTGCCCTGCCCCGTGCCTAGCATGACCACCTCTGGGGGTGAAGCTGCCAGGAGGAGGAGGTCAGACCTCCTAGTTGACGTCAATGGATACAAGCTAGGCTCCTCCTCTCCAGGCTACCTATCCCCAGGGATATCCCCGAGGGTAAAACTGTATAGCCCGTTTGATGCAACCCAATGGGCTTTGGTTGATACGCAGTGGCTAGTAGCGCTGACCAAAACATAGCAGACCTCCTGGGCAGCATGAAAGCCCCCCTTGGGTTGGAAACCCCCAGCAAGCTCAAACCTGTCCGGATGCCATCCAGCACTGACGTGCCAGAGGAGGGTGGAGATGTGTTGGTGTCAAAGGAGATGCTTGACCTGCTGCAGGCCAGGCTGCATTGGTTTGGCCACCCCAAGACGAGACATGACAAGATGAATGCTGTGACCCTGAGCTTGTCGTCGTGCGCGGGCCAGGTGGACTCAGCTTACGTAAGGAG
>JACBWV010000264.1:558489-589061 GCA_013435795.1 Chlamydomonas sp. ICE-L | reverse complement strand
GTGCCCGGCCGGAGGAGACTAGTGATGGGGGGGCGTGGGGGTGGGGCTGTGTGGTGGGAGTGTAGGACAAATCTGTGATGAAAGTTGGATTCGGTCGGGCGAGCAACAATTTCGGGAATAATGTGCGTGTAGGAAGAAGTGACGACCTTCAAAGCGGAAAGAACAACGGCAGAAGAACAAAGTAGGGGGGCAGTCGAGGACAGAACAAACAAACAAAGCGCAGAACAAAACCGAGGCGCAGAATAACCTACTCTTTTAGCTCGGCAAATTGAGACCGTATGTAATAATGTACCTGCCTTGGATAGTTGCGAACCTTCTCCACCTCTAGTTTTCGCTGGGGAGTTTTTCTACGATTATATATGCCTACGCATCCCATTGTGCCAAAAATAAATTAAGGACGAGATTACGATAACGATGAAGAACGTTGTATCAAGAATGTTGAAGAAGAGATTGAAGCATTCTTGGATGACCCGAGTAGGATGTGAAGCGATGAATGGTTTGCCCGTTCATCTACTTGTTTTGATCTGGGAACAGTCCGAAGCTGGTTGCTGGCAACCGTAGCTGGTTTCCGGTTGCTGGCTGCTGGCAACCGCTTACATCAGGATTCGAAACCCAAATCGACAAGGCAGGCGCGATTCGGAAAGTCTCGGAATGTGTCGGAAAAGTGCTCGAAAAAGTGCTATTGTTTACATTAACAAATGACGGTGGGGACTCAAAGCTTATAGTCTAGTATAGCACGAGTCTAACACACCCTACGTGTCCGTGGATGATGGATGTAAATTATGATCAGTGCTTCCAGGTACTTCTCAAAAATTGCTTCGAGGATGATGGATGACGGATGATGGAAGTAACAGCTTCGCGAAATATGTCTGAGTCCTGGAGTCTTTTGTCCCGTGTGAACCAGGTGTGAACGAAAAAAGTTTGGGTGTACGACAGAAACGCCAAACTAACCCGTAACCCAGACCCAGACTTGTCTCGTGTGAACGACCTCTTAAGTACCGTCTGTTTGTCCAGGCTCTTTCGCTTTATTGTCTGTTCTTCTCATTGTAACAATTCTGCGACTCTCTTCGACTGGCCCTTTCTTTTGAGAGTGCATACACGCGTTAAGTCGTGTTTCGTCGAAAGTTAGACAGCAGCCCGACTTCGACTGTCTCATCGAGGAGTAGTACATTAGTTCCTGCTCCAACCGCGGCCGCGACCGACAAACCCGACCGAAACCGGTCGAATCCGAATCGATTTCAAGTTTCCTGGGAAGCTGTATGGTATAAGGATAAGCTGACCAACGCGTTACACTCCTTTCGTTTCATCTTCGAGCCCTCTGTGGGGTACATGCATGTCTGCGAATCGCTTCGAGCTGTTCCCACGCTTCTTTCCACAAATTATTTTTCTGACGCAGATATTTGTTTAGTTCCAGCGTTCCTACAAATTCCGCATCGTTTCATGTTTTCTAGCAGCTACAAGATTTTCTAGCTGCTATACAATCTTGTGCACGAGCATTCGCGAGATGCAGATCTTACCTCAAGGCTCCCCATCCGTAAATAGTGACTTCTAGCCTTCCTCGCGCCGAGGAACTATCCTACCCCACTCCAGCCTGTCACCCAGTCACAGACGTCCAAATACCAGAAGGCATCGCCGTGTCAGGAAGCAGACACCACCATTTAGGTTCTTCGCCGGTAGTTGAGCGCTGAGTTGCCCTCTCCGTGGCTGACTCTCCCCCAGGCCCTGCCCTGCCCCGTGCCTAGCATGACCACCTCTGGGGGTGAAGCTGCCAGGAGGAGGAGGTCAGACCTCCTAGTTGACGTCAATGGATACAAGCTAGGCTCCTCCTCTCCAGGCTACCTATCCCCAGGGATATCCCCGAGGGTAAAACTGTATAGCCCGTTTGATGCAACCCAATGGGCTTTGGTTGATACGCAGTGGCTAGTAGCGCTGACCAAAACATAGCAGACCTCCTGGGCAGCATGAAAGCCCCCCTTGGGTTGGAAACCCCCAGCAAGCTCAAACCTGTCCGGATGCCATCCAGCACTGACGTGCCAGAGGAGGGTGGAGATGTGTTGGTGTCAAAGGAGATGCTTGACCTGCTGCAGGCCAGGCTGCATTGGTTTGGCCACCCCAAGACGAGACATGACAAGATGAATGCTGTGACCCTGAGCTTGTCGTCGTGCGCGGGCCAGGTGGACTCAGCTTACGTAAGGAGGGGAGCATATGGGTCTGTGTGTATGTGGGTGTGGGTATCTGGGTGTGTGGGTGTGTTTGGGGGGGGGGGGGGGGGGGGGGGGGGGGGGGTGGGGGGGTCCTGTGTGTGTACGTGGGTGTGGGTATCTGGTATGTGTGTGTGTGTGTGTGTGGTGGTGGTGGTGGTGGTGGGGGGGGGGGGGGGGGGGGGGGGGGGTCTGTGTTGTGTGGTCTGCATGTGCGCCAATGGGCATTTGGCTGGCATCAAATGTGTGCAGGTCTGCCTGCAACAGGACCTACCTCAACAGTGCGATTACACAAAGATGGAATTCATCAAAAGTGTGAGTATTCCAAGGGGCGATTCATCAAAAGTGTGATGTTTTAGAAGGTGCGATTCATCAAAAGTGTGATTATTCAAAGGTTGATTATTATTGAACCTGCGAGCTCTAGGTTCGATTACTCAAAGATGCGATTAACAAAGTGTGCATTATTCAGGGTTTGCGATTCATCAAAAGTGTGATTTTTAGAAGGTGCGACACAAAAGGTTGAATTATTCAAAGGTGCGATTTTGAACCTGCGATTGCTCTTAAGGTTCGCTTACTCAAAGATGCGATTCATCAATGTGTGATTATTCAAAAGGTGAGATCATCACAAGTGGATTTTT
Source organism: Chlamydomonas sp. ICE-L (assembly GCA_013435795.1). NCBI lineage: Eukaryota > Viridiplantae > Chlorophyta > Chlorophyceae > Chlamydomonadales > Chlamydomonadaceae > Chlamydomonas > Chlamydomonas sp. ICE-L. The sequence continues at coordinate 586,222 of JACBWV010000264.1, read as the reverse complement.
AGAAGGTGCGATTCATCAAAGGTGATATTCAAAGGTTTGCGATTATTGAAACCTGGCGATTGCTCTAAGGTTCGATTACTCAAAGATGCCCGCATTCATCAAAAGTGTGATATTCAAAGGTGCGAGTCAAATCAAAAGTGTGATTTTTAGAAAGGTGCGCATCATCAAAAGTTGTGATTATTCAAAGGTGCGATTATGGAAACTGCGATTGCTCTAGGTGCGAGTACTCAAGATGCGATTCTCAAAAAGTGTGATTATTCAAAAGGTGCGGATTCATCAAAAGTGTGATTTTAAAGGTGCGAGTCATCATAAGGGTGATTATTCAAAGGTGCGATTATTTGAAACCTGCGATTTGCTTAAGGGTTCGATTACTCAAAGAGGCGATTCATCAAAAGTATGATTATTCAAAGGTGCCGGCTTTCATCACAAGTGTGATTTTTAGAAGGTTTGCGATTCATACAAAAAGTGTGATTATTCAAAGGTGCGATTATTGAACCTGCGATTGCTCTAAGGTTCGATTACCAAAGATCGATCAGCAAAGTGTGTTATTCAAAGGTGCGATTCATCAAAAGTGTGATTTTTAGAAGGGGCGATTCATCAAAAGGGGATTATTCAAAGAGCTTGCGATTATTGACATGCGATTATTGCTCTAGGGTTCGATTACTCAAAGATTGCGGATTCATCAAAGTGTGATTATTCAAGGTGCGGATTCTCACAAGTGTTGATTTTTAGAAGGTGCGATCAATCAAAAGTTTTCCTTTCGAGTATTCAAAGGTGCGATTATTGAACCTGCGATGCTCTAGTTCGATTTACCAAGATGCGATTATCACAGTGTGATATTCAAAGGTGCGATTCATCACAAGTGTGATTTTTAGAAGGGTGGCGATTCATCAAAGTGTGGGATTATTCACAGGTGCGATAATTGAAAACTGCGATTGCTCTAGGTTCGATACTCAATTTTTTGGGCGATCATCAAAAGTGTGATTATTCAAAGGTGGATCATTCACAAGTGTTTGATTTTTAGAAGGTGCGATTCATCAAAAGTGTGATTATTCAAAGGTGCGATTATTGAACCTGCGATTGCTCTAAGGTTCGATTACTCAAAGATGCGATTCATCAAAAGTGTGATTATTCAAAGGTGCGATTCATCAAAAGTGTGATTTTTAGAAGGTGCGATTCTCATAAGTGTGATTATTCAAAGGTGTGCGATTTGCGATTATTGAACATTCGATGCTTAAGGTTCGATACTCACAGATGCGATTTCATCAAAAGTGCACTTATTCAAAAGGTGCGATTCATCAAAAGTGTGATTATTCAAAGGTGCGATTATTGAACCTGCGATTGCTCTAAGGTTCGATTACTCAGAGATGCGATTCATCAAAGTGTGCTTAGTCAAAGTGCGATTCTCAAACGTGTGATTTTTAGAGGGTGCAAGTATCAAAAGTGTGATATGCAAAGGTGCGAATTATTCAACCTGCGATTGCTTAAGGTTCGATACCTCAAAGATGCGATTCATCAAACGTGTTATATCAAAGGTTAGCGATTCATAAAATTGTGATTTTTGAAGGTGCGATTATCCAAAAAGTGGATATTCAAAAGGTGCGATAGTCAACCTGCGATTGGTCTAAGGTTCGAGTACTCAGAGATGCGATTCATCAAAAGTGTGATTATCAAAGGTGCGATTCATCAAAAGTGTGATTGTTTAGAAGGTGCAGATCATCAAACGTTGGATTATTCAAAGGTTGCGATATTGAAACTGCGATGCTTAAGGTGCGATTACTCAAAGATGCGATTCATCAAAAGTGGATTATGAAAGGTGAGATTCATCAAAAGTGTGATTTTTAGAAGGGCAATCTTAAAATGGCGTTATTGTGAACCTGCGATTGCTCTAAGGTTCGATTACTCAAAGGTGCGATTCATCAAAAGTGTAATTATTCGAAGGTGCGATTCATCAAAAGTGTGATTATTCAAAGGTGCGATTATTGAACCTGCGATTGCTCTAAGGTTCGATTACTCAAAGATGCGATTCATCAAAGTGTGATATCAAAGGTGCCGATGCGATTATCAAAAGTGTGATTTTTAGAAGGGGCGATAAATCACAAGTGTGAATTCAACGGGCGATTATTGAACTGCGATGATCTAAGGTCGATTACTTCAAAGATGCGATCATCAAAAAGTGTGATTATTCAAAGGTACGATTCATCAAACGTGTTGAATTGTAGAAGGTGCGATCATCAAAAGGTGATTATTCAAAGGTGCGTGCGATTATTTTGAACCTCGCCGAGTTGCTCTAAGGTTTCGATTAATCAAAGACGAATGCGATCATCAAAAGTGTGATTATTCAAAGGTGCGATTCATCAAAAACCAGTGTGATTAGGTCAAGGTGCGAGTATCCAAGTGTGTGAGTATTCAAAGGTGCATTATTGAACCTGCCGATTGCTTAAGGTTCGATTACTTTAACCCCCCCCAAAAAAAAAAAAAAAGATGCGATCATCAAAAGTGTGATTATTCAAGGTGCGTGACATCAAAAAGTGTGATTTTTAGACGGTGCGATTCCTCACAAGTGTGATTATTCAAAAGGGTTTTGCGATTATGAAACCTGCGATTGCTCTAAGGTTTGCATTACTAAAGATGCATTCATCAAAAAGTGTGATTATTCAAGGTGCGATTCATCAAAGTGTTGTGTGATATTCAAGGTGCGATTCATGCAAAAGGGTGATTTTTTAGAAGGTGTGTGCGTTCATCAACAAGTGGGGGAATTCAAAGGTGCGATTATTTAACTGCGTTGCTCCTAAGGTTGATTACTCAAAGATGCGATTATCAAAAGTGTGATTATCAAAGGTGCGATATCAAAAGTGTGATTTTTAAAAGGTGCGACGATTCATCAAAAGTGGATTATTCAAAGGTGCGATTATTGAACACTGCGATTGCTCTAAGGTTCGATTATCAAAGATGCGCTTCATCAAAAAGTGTATTAGTCAAAGGTGCGATTCATCAAGCTGTGATTTTAGAAGGTGCCAATTCATCAATAGTGTGATTATTCAAAGGTGATGCGATTATTGAACCTGCGAGTGCTCTTCTAAGGTTGCGATTCCTCAAAGATGCGATCATCAAAAGGTGTGATTATTCAAAAGGTGAGATTCATCAAAAAAAAGTGTGAGTTTTAGACGGTGCAATTCACAATAGTGTGATTATTCAAAGGTGTGCGATGATGAACTGCGATTGCTCTAAGGTTCGAGTACTCAAAGAGCCTCCTCAAAAGGGGAGTATTCAAAGGTGCGAGTAAATCAAAAGTGTGATTTTTACAAGTGCTGCGATTATTGAACCTGCGTTGCTCTAAGGTTCGATTACTCAAAGATGCGATTCATAAAAGTTATGATTATTCAAAGTGCGATTCATCAAAAGTGTGATTTTAGAAGGTTGCTGCATTCACAAAAGGGTGATTATTCAAAGGTGCCATTATGAACTGCGTGTGCTCTAAGGTTCGAATACTCAAAGATGCGATTCATCAAAAGTGTGATTATCAAAGGCTACGATTATCAAAAAGGTGGATTTTTAGAAGGTGTGCGATTCATCAAAAGTGTGCTTATCAAAGGTTGCGATTATTAAACCTGCGACTACTCAAAAGTGCGATTACTCAAAGATGCGATTCATCAAAAGTGTGATTATTCAAAGGTGCGATTCATCAAAAGTGTGATTTTTAGAAGGTGCGATTCATCAAAAGTGTGATTATTCAAAGGTGCGATTATTGAACCTGCGATTGCTCTAAGGTTCGATTATTCAAAGATGCGATTCATCAAAAGTGTAATTATTCAAAGGTGCGATTCATCAAAAGTGTGATTATTCAAAGGTGCGATTATTGAACCTGCGATTGCTCTAAGGTTCGATTACTCAAAGATGCGATTCATCAAAAGTGTGATTATTCAAAGGTGCGATTCATCAAAAGTGTGATTTTTAGAAGGTGCGATTCATCAAAAGTGTGATTATTCAAAGGTGCGATTATTGAACCTGCCGATTGCTTAAGGTCCGATACTCAAAGCTGCGATTCATCAAAAGTGTGATTATCAAAGGACTAAGATTGATTGAACCTGCGATTGCTCTAAGGTTCGATTACTCAAGATGCGATCATCAAAAGTGGGATTATTCAAAGGTGCGATTCATTCAAGTCGTGATTTTAGAAGTGTGGGATTCATCACAAGTGTTGTGATTATTACAAGGTGCGATTATTGAAAACCTGCGATTTGCTCTAAGGTCGATTACTCACAGATGCCGATTATCAAAAGTGTGATTATCAAAGGGCGATTCATCAAAAGTGTGATTTTTAGAAGTGCGATCATCAATAGTGTGATTATTCAAAGGTGCGATTATTGAACCTGCGATTGCTCTAAGGTTTGATTACTCAACAGATGCGATTATCAAAAAGTGTGATTATTCAAAGGTGTGATTCTCATAAGTGTGATTTTTAGAAGGTGGCGATTCATCAAAAGTTGATTATCAAAGGTGCGATTATTGAACCGCGAAGTTGCTCTAAGGTTGATTACTCAATTGAGCGATTCATCAAAAGGTGATTATTCAAAGGTGCGATTCATCAAAAGTGTGATTTTTAGAAGGTGCCAATTCATCAATAGTGTGATTATTAAAAGAGTCGCGATTAGTGAACCTGCATTGCTTAAGGTCGATTACTCAAAGATGCGATTCATAAAAGGTGATTATTCAAAGGGTGGATTCATCAATAAGTGTGATTTAGAAGGTTGCGATTTCCTCAAGAGTGTGATTAGTCAAAGGTGCGATTATTGAACCTGCACGACTGCTCTAAGGTTCGATTACTCAAAGTGCTGATTTCATCAAAAAAAGTGTGATTATTCAAAGGTGCGATTCATCAAAAGTGTGATTTTTAGAAGGGTGCGATTACATCAAAAGTGTGAGTTCAAAGTGCGATCATTGATGAACCTGCGATTGCTCTAAGTGTCGATTACTCAAAGTGCGATTCATCAAAAGTGTGATTTTTAAAGGGGGCGATCATCAAAGTGTGATTTTTAAGAAGGTGCGATCATCCATAGTGTGATTATTCAAAAGGTGCGATATTGACCTGAGATGGCTCTAGGTTCGAGTACTCAAAGATGCGATTCATCAAAAGTGTGATATTCAAAGGTGGATTTTCATCATAGTGTGGTTTTTAGAGGTGCGATTTCATCAAAAGTCGTGGATTATTCAAAGGTGAGATTATGGAAAAACCTGCGATTGCTCTAAGGTTCGATTACTCAAAGATGCGATCACAAAAGTGTGATTATTCAAGGGTGCGAATTCATCAAAAGTTTGTGATTTTTAGAAGGATGCGATTCAATCAATAGTGTGATTATTCAAAGTTTGCGATTCATTGAAACCTGCGATGCTCTAAGGTTGATTACTCAAAGATCGATTCAATCAAAAGTCGTGATTATTTAAAGTGAGATTCATTAATAAAGTGTGATTTTAGAAGTTTTGCGATTCATCAAAAGTGGTGATTATTCAAAGGTGCGATTATTGACCTGCGATTGTCTAAGGTTCGATTACTCAAAGAGCGATTATCAAAAGTTGATTATTCAACGGTGGCTTGCCGATTCATCAAAAGTGTGATTATTCAAAGGGTTCGATTATCAAAAGTTGTGATATTCAAGGCTGCGATTATTGAACCTGCGATGCTCTAAGGTTCGATTACTCAAAGAGGCGATCATCAAGTGTTGGAGTATTAAAGGTGTGATTCACAAAAGTGTGTTTTTAGAGGTGCGATTATCAAAAGTGTGATTATTCAAAGGTGCGATTATTGAACTGCGAGTGCTCTACGGTTTCGATTAATCCAAAGATGCGATCATCAAAAGTGTGATTATTCAAAAGGTGCGTTCATCAAAAGTGTGATTTTAGAAAGGTGCGATTCATCCAAAGTGTGATTATTCAAAGGTTGAGATTATTAAACTGCCGATCGCTCTAAGGTTCGATTACTCAAAGGGCGATTCATCAAAAAGTTGATTATCAAAGAGTGCGATTCATCAAAAAGTGGTGATTTTTAGAAGGTGCGATTCATAAAAGTGCTGATATTCAAAGGTGCGATAAAGAACTGCGATGCTCTACGTTCGATTACTCAAAGATGGATTCATCAACGTGTGAGTATTCAAGGTGCGAATTCATCAAAAGTGTGTGATTATTAAAAAGGTGAGATCATCAAAAGTGTGCTTTATTCAAAGGTGCGAGATTGAACCTGCTATTGCTCTAAGGTTCGATTACTCAAAGATGCGATACATCAAAGCTGGGATCTCAAAGGTGTGATTAATCAAAAGTGTGATTATTCAAAGGTGCGATTCATCAAAAGTGTGATTATTCAAAGGTGCGATTATTGAACCTGCGATTGCTCTAAGGTTCGATTACTCAAAGATGCGATTCATCAAAAGTGTGATTATTCAAAGGTGCGATTCATCAAAAGTGTGATTTTTAGAAGGTGCGATTCATCAAAAGTGTGATTATTCAAAGGTGCGATTATTGAACCTGCGATTGCTCTAAGGTTCGATTACTCAAAGATGCGATTCATCAAAAGTGTGATTATTCAAAGGTGCGATTCATCAAAAGTGTGATTAGTCAAAGGTGCGATTATTGAACCTGCGATTGCTCTAAGGTTCGATTACTCCAAAGATGCGATATCAAAAGTGTATTATTCAAAAGGTGGCGATTCATCCAAAAGTGTGATTTTTAGAAGGTGCGATTCATCAAAAGTGTGATTATTCAAAGGTGCGATTATTGAACCTGCGATTGCTCTAAGGTTCGATTACTCAAAGATGCGATTCATCAAAAGTGTTTGGGGGCTTTATTCAAAGATGCGTTCATCAAAAGGTGAGTAGTCAAAGGTGCGCTTATTGAACTGCGATTGCTCTTAGGTTCGATGACGCCACAGATGCGATTCATCAAACGTGTGCTTCTTCCCAACGGTGCGATTCATCAAAAGTGTGATTTTTTAGAAGGGGGATTCATCAAAATGTGCGTATTCAAAGTGCGATATTGAACCTGCGAGTACTCTAGGTTCGATACTCAAAGATGCGAATTCATCAACGTGTTGTCAGGTGCGATTTATCAAAAGTGTGATATTCAAAGGTGCGATTCATAAAAGTGTGTGTGATTTATTCAAAGGTGCGATTATTTGAACCTGCGATGACTTAGGTTCGGATTACTCAAAGATGTGATTCATCAAAAGTGTGATATTAAAGGGTGGATTCATCAAAAAGTGTGATTTTAGAAGGTGCGATTCATCAAAAGTGTGATTATTCAAAGGTGCGATTATTGAACCTGCGATTGCTCTAAGGTTCGATTACTCAAAGATGCGATTCATCAAAAGTGTGATTATTCAAGGTGGATTCATAAAAGTCGTGATTTTTAGAAGGGCCGATTCATCAAAAGTGTTGTGAGATTCAAAGGGTGCGATTATGAACCTGCGATTGGCTCTTAGGTCGATGACTCAAACGATGCGATTAATCAAAAAGTGTGATTATTCAAAGTTGCAATTTACTAAACCCGCGATTATCAAAGGTGCGATTACTCGAAGATGGGGTTATGGAGTGGGAGGGAATGAGGTGGGATAGGGTCTGAGGGTTGGGGAGAGGAGGTGGGAAGGGGATGGGAAGGGGACGGAAGGGAATTGGTGGTGGATGGATGTATGTGTCGGTGTGGTGGGTTTGTTTGGGGGTGGGGGTGGGGGTGGTGGTGGGGGTGGGGCGCCCCATGTTCCGGGGGTGGGGGGGGGGGGAGGGGGGGAGGGAGGGGCATATGGTATGTGTATGATGTGTCTTTATGGTATATGCGTATCTGCCCTTGAGTCTATTTGAAGGGGTGTGCATGCACGTAGTCTAACATACAGTATGTTTGCGTTTGATTGGTTGGTTTGATGCCTGAATCGTTTCTGAGTGTTGTGTTAATGCAGCAGGCAAAGCAGCATGCACATATGTGTTGATGGTGGGTGTGTGATGTGGGTGTGCGTGTGGGTGTGTGTGTGGTGTGGGGTGATGTGTGGTGTGTGTGAATGTGTGATGTGATGTAGTGTGTTGTGTGGTGGTGTGTGTGTGGTGTGGGTGTGTGTGTGTGTGGTGTGATGTGTGTTGTGTGTGTGTGTGGTGGTGTGTGTGTGTGTGATGTGGTTGTGTGGGAGTGGGGTGTGGTGTGGTGTGTGTGTGTGTGTGGATTGTGGATTGTGTGTGTGGGGGTGTGTGTGTGTGGCTGTGGTGTGGTGATGTGTGGTGTGCGGGGGGGGGGGGGGGGGGGGGGGCATACATGTCGTCGGGTTGTTTTTGTGCGTGTGGGTGTGGGTGTGGGTGTAGGGGGGGTGTAGGGGGGGAGGGGGGTGGGGATATATACTGGCATACACGCATACGTGTGTGGAAGAGGAGTTATGCATGCACTTGAGTTTGTGTAGTGGGTGTGCATGCTGTATGCATACTGGCATACACATATGCGTGTGTAAAAGAGGAGTTGTGCATTTGAGGGAGTGAGCAAGTATGCTGTATGCATACTGGCATTCACGGATGCGTGTGTGGTAGAGGAGGTATGCATTTGAGGGAGAGGGCAAGCGCCTAGTGTGCATACTGGCATACACGCATGCATGTGTGGTAGAGGAGGTATGCATGCATTCTTGCCACACGTTGCATGAAGGAGTTCCTCCCGCCTGGAGGGTGACACTTACTATGTCTGCCATGGTGACTTTCTCCAGCTGCGGCGTATGGGAGGGTCCCCTTAACACCACGCCCCTCCAGGCGTTTTTTTTTATGCATGCACTTAAGTGGGGTGGGTGGGTGTGTATGCATGCGCTCTGATGCATTTGATGCAGTGGGCAAGTATGCAGTATGCATGCACTTGAACTGGTGGAGTGGGTGTGTATGCATGCGCTCTGGTGCATTTAATGCAGTGGGCAAGTATGCAGTATGCATGTTGGCGTGTACACAGGCTTGTTTGGAGGAGTAGGCAGGTATGCATGAACTTGGACTGGTGGAGTGTGTGTGTATGCATGCCCTCTGGTGCATTTGAGGGAGTGGGCAAGTATGCGGTAAGCAGTATGCATGTTGGCATTCTCACAGGCTTGTTCGGAGGAGGAGGCGGGTATGCATGCATTTGAACTGGCGGAGTGGGTGTGTTTGCATGCACTACTGCTGCTGCATGCCGCTGCTATGCTGCTGCATTCCGCATGCCGCATGCACTCTCCTTTTATTGAGGGGGGGCATGGACTAGTATTTGTGAAAGTGTCAATTGTCAAGTACAGTGCGCACTTGGTTTGCATTATCTTCGCACCCAGGGATTTCCCCCCCCACCCACCCCCCATCCCCCTGCTATATATAGCAATTGCTAGTTTTGCCCCGTTTTAGCGAAATTATCGCTGTAAAACAGTAAAAACAAATGTTTTCCCCTAAATGCATCTAAAACGCTACAAATGGCTATAAAAAGCTATAAAAAGCACTAAAACGCTGTTCCTGGTCGAGGCCTATAACCTAGCTAGAAACAACCACTTTCAGATTTGAACAACAATCACTATTCGCTCCCTATTATTTGGCTTTGAAGGGTGTTTTCTTGGTGTATAAGGGTCTCGTAGGGTTGCGGAAAGGGTGCCGAAGACCCCCCAAATTTGAAGTGCTTGCCATTCTATATCTATCAGACTCCTCAACCAATACACCCATCGGACGTCTGTAACAGACTCTCCCGCCCCCAGAGTCACCTTGTTGTCTGTTTGTCTGTCGTGTTGTATAGGGGTTCGACTCCCCCTTCGGTCGCTCTTGGCGTTGCAGGTCGTCGTCAACCACGATGGTAGCTTGTCCAGTTGAGGTAGGAGACTGCTCCCCACCCGCGTACGACGGGCTCCCTTAATACCACGCCCCACCAGGCGTTATCATTACCTGTCGTGTTGTTTGTTTCTTTGTCGTATTGTCGAGGCGTAACTCTGGTCCTAGCTGGTCCCTGGACCTGTCGTAAACCCTGGCTTTGGTCCGCTGCACTCGATTCCGGTGCCACCTGTCGCTTAGATAGGCAACACTCTCCGCCAATTTCCCACGTCGCTTGTGACGCGCCTAGGACGTTTGCAAAGTGTGCATGCATTCAAATGTATTTGAGAGGGATGGTGTGCATACATGCGCGTGTTAACCTAGGCGAGCATTTAACCAATAATTTAAAGTTCCCCTTGACTCCATCAGGCCGCGGGCACATATGGAGTCAAGTACGGTACCAGGAAAAATGAATCATGATCAAATAAATCTGGCAATTTGCACTTGTTGTTGCAGACCTAAACCCTAAACCTTAAACCCCTAACTCTAAACCCTAAACCCTTTGCACTTGTTGTTGCAGGCTGAGGCACATAAAGACAGCGTCCTCCAGGTGAGCTTTCCATCTATTTCTTCTCTTTAGATCGACCAGCAGCAGCTTCTAGGCAGCTCCCCTGGCTTGCTACCCAGCCAAACCTGTAGCAATGTAGTGCATCTGAAAGCTGGAGGAGCCTCTAAATAGAGGCCAAGCACATTAAATAATTGTTGTCAAGAGCAAGACAAATACACTCTGGATAGTGGATATGGTTTGGGAACGGCAACATGACATCATATGATATCATGTCATCATATGATATCCAATGATGCTGGCAGTCTGACTAGGCCAAAGTGACCATTTAAATATAATATCATATGATGCAATTTGTATGATATCATATGATATCATAGAAATTGGTAATAATAATATGGTCACCATAAATAGTTCATGTTGACAATGTTACGGAGGAGTCTCTATATTGTGGCCACGCACGTACAATCATTCTTGCAAAGAGCAAGAAAAATACAAAAATAAAACGCCTCGTGACGCGGCGTGAAGTTGAGGGGGGCAGACCGTTTGATTGCACTGGGGCCAACCACCAATAGAGCATGACAAACATCTCTGGGTATGGTGACCACAACAACTTATAGAAATTCAAATTCAAATTAATATTCAAATTAAAATTCAAGACAATAACCTCTGGGTATGGTGACCACAACAAATTATAGAAATTCAAAGTCAAATTAAAATTCAAATTAAAGATTTACATCTCTGGGTATGGTGACCACAACAAATTATAGCAATTAAAATTAAAATTAAAATTCAAATTCAAATTAAAGATTCATATCTCTGGGTATGGTGACCACAACAACTTACAGAAATTCAAATTCAAATTCAAATTCAAATTCAAGACATGAAATCCTGGCTATGGTGAGAATTCCGAGAAATCTGAGAATTCTGGGAGAATTGTCATGCATTGGGCCTAAAAACATCGCGGTATTAAGTACGACCTAGACTATCAATTCCAAATCACAGGCTGTATAATGTTGCCCATGATACTGAGGAATATTCCATATCCCATATCCCATATCACAATATTGCAATATCCCGATATCCCATTTCCCAGTATTGCCCATGTTACTGAGGAATATCCCATACCCCATATTCCAATATTGGCCATACTACAGAGGAATATCCCACATCCCAATATCACATTTTAACAATATTACAATTTTACAATATTACAATATCACAATATCACACTATTACGATATCACAATTTCACAATATCACAATATTACAATATTACAATATCACAATATTACAATATTACAATATCACAATATTACAATATTACAATATCAAAAGATCAAAAGATCACAAGTTCCTATATTCCAATATTGGCCATGCTACAGAGGAATCACCCATACCCCATATTACAATATCACTATATCCTATATCCCAATATTGCCTATGTAACAGAGGAATATTCCATATCCAATATCACGATATCCAATATCACAATATCTATATATCCCACATCCCAATATTGCCTATGTAGCAGAGGAATATCACAATATCCTATACCTCAATATTAACCATGCTACAGAGGAACATCCCGTATTACAACATCCCAATATCCCAATATCCCAATATCCTATATCCCAATATTGACCATGCTACAGAGGAATATTCCATATCCAATATCACAATATCACAATATCCTGTATCCCAATAGTAGCCATGTTACTCAGGAATATCCAACATCACAATATCACAATATCCTGTATCCCAATAGTAGCCATGTTACTCAGGAATATCCAGTATCACAATAGCACAATAACACAATAGCACAATAGCATATTATCACATTATTTCCCATGCTACAGCGAATAAACCAGAATGAGGCTAGGAAAGAAAAAGATTACTATGCCGAGGAGAAGCGGCAGAGGGAGGAGAAGAACTTCAAATTCTTGTTGAAGGAGTATGACTTGATGATGCGGGCTGCAGCAGTAATACAGGTACATGTGTTTTTTGTTTTTATTTTTATTCAAATTCAAATGTATTTTTTTAGTATGACTAAATGATGTGGGCTGCATCAGTAATACAGGTGGATGTGTTTTTATTTTCATTTTAATTCAAATTCAAGTTCATTTGTATTTTAGTATGACTTGATGTTGCGGGCTGCAGCAGTAATAAAGGTGCATGTGTTTTCTATTTTCATTTAATTCAAATCCAAGTTTATTTGTATTTTAGTATGACTTGATGTTGCGGGCTGCAGCAGTTATATAGGTGCATGTTGTTTTCTTCTTCCATTTCAATTCAAATTCAAATTCTTGTTGAAGCAGGCTTGATGATGTGGGCAGCAGCTGTCTCTAAATCAACAATATTATGGGCTTCCAATAAGTTTCAATTGACAAGTGACTTAGCTATGGGCTTTGCTAGAACGCATGTTTCCAAAACCTGATGTCGTGGGTTCAAGTCCTACAGGGCGTGTTATTATTAATTTCGGCTCTCATTCAGGAGCATGTTTTTCATGTTCGTGAAATAATATTTGTTTAGATGTGACAAGATACCGATCCTTGACCAAACAGGCGGGGATGGCGGCGGTGAGGCACAGGGGGGAGAAGACAGGAAACAACCACACAAAAAGGAAACAACCAAAACCACCACCCACACGGACCATCACAACAACACAAAACACAACGAACACGCACCGGCAACCCAAACCACAAACACACACCAACAAAACACAGCCACCAGGACCAACCCACACCACCACAGCAACCGGTGACGCAACCGAACACACCAAAAGCACCCCAAAAAAAAGGGCCAACCACAACCACCCACAGCACACAGGCCACCACACACGACCACGCACATCCGTCCACAACACACGGACCACCGCACAACACGGAAACACCACCTAACAACATCCCACAACACCACAGCAAGACCACCAAAACACCACAACCACGGACCACGCCACACACCACACCACCGAACCACCAATAACCTTAAAACCCACACCACCCACAACACCTTACCACCCACACCACCCACACACCTAACCACCCACACCACCTTAACACCCACACCACCTTAACACTCACACCACCACACCACCTTGCAGAATGCATGGCGTTCATACGTAACCAAGCCCAAAAAGTACAAGAACAAGGAAGACAGGCAGAGGGCTGAGGCACTGCGGGCAGAGTTTAATAAGATGGCGGGGGGCATCCAGCCAAGCAAAGATGAACCCCAAACGTGGCGTGGTGGGGGGAGGGGGGGGGGAGGAGGGGGGGGGGGAGGGGGCGTGGGGGGTGGGTGGGTGTTGGGGGGGGGGGAGATTGAGTGAGTGATTGAGGGTTGTGTGAGTGTGGGTGGGGGTGGTGGGTGGGTTGTGCGGGGGGAGGGGGGGGGGGGGGGGGGGGGGGATGAGCGGGAGGGGGGGGGGGGGGGATTGGGCTTGAGGGTGCTGTGTGGGGGGGGGGGGGGGGGGGGGGGGGGAAGATTGAGTGTGTGGGGGGGGGGGGGTTTTGAGTGTGTGTTGTGGTGTGGTGCTGGTGGTAAGTGGGTGGTCTGGGGGGGGGGGGGGGGGGGGGGGGGGGGATGAGTGAGGGGTGGATGGGTGGGTGATTGAGGGTGTGTGTGCTGTGGTGCTGATGTAGTGGGGGGGGGGGGGGGGGGGGGGAGGGAGTTGGTGCTAGGTGATGGAGGGAGGGGTGGAAGCGTAGCAAATCCAGAAGTCCAGGAAAACAAGAAGACAGGAAGAGGGCTGGGGCACTGAGGGCGGAGTTTTCAAACAGATGGAGGGCGGGCAGCCAGCCCAAACAAAGATGGTCCAAACGTGCGGAGTGGGTGAGGGAGGTGGGGGGGGGGGTGTAGGTGGGTGGAAGCGGTGAGCAAAGCCAACAAGCCACCCTTGTGTATAACCCCCCCCACCCCCCCACCAACACACAACCACACACACACACACACCCCCCCCCCCCACACACAACAGACAGCAACACACACCACCCAAGACACACACACACACACACACAGACAGCCAAACACCACACACAAGACACCACCCACCCACACACATACAGCACACACACACACATACAGCCACACACACACAAGACAGCCAACACAAACCCCCTCAACACAACACACACACACACACACATACCACACACACACACACACACGCATTACCACACCCACACACACATACATCCACCCCACACACCACATACATCCACACACACACACATACATCAACCACACACACACACACCCACTCGCTCCCCTGAGCATTCTAGTGCCACATGTATTCATCGCCATTCTCTTCAGTACTCATATACGTTGCATCTCATCTCATTGCAGTCTCAGCGCAGCGCAGCGCAGCGCAGCGCAGCGCAGCGCAGCTCAGCGCAGCGCAGCGCAGCGCAAGCGCAGCTCAGCGCAGCGCAGGCACGGCTAGCAGCGCATCGCAGCGCAGGAGCAGCCCAGGCCCAGCCCCAGCCCAGCGCGCGCATCTCAGCGCAATACGCAGCGCAGCGCGCATCTATGCTCTCAGCTCATCTCATCTCATTTCATCGTCATCGCATCTCAGCTATCTCTCGTCCGCTCATACTGTCATCGCTCGTAGCCCAGCGAGGCCAGCCATCTCCTCTTATCGCATCGCATTCGCATCTCAGTCACTCATCGCCAGCGCAGCCCATCTCATCTCTCTCAGCCATCTCATCTCATCCCATCCCATCCCAGCTCAATCTCATCCCAGCTGATTCTCATCTCAATCTCATTCTTCATTCTCATCTCAACTCATCCATCTCATCCCATCTCATCTCATCTCATCTCATCTCATCTCATCTCATCTCATCTCATCTCATCTCATTATCTCATATGTTGCATTTATTTGAACATCTGTGCAGGTTGACAAGCGGGGCAGTGAACGTGAAACCACAAAAAGTAGGTACCTTGGTAATTGGTATACATTTAAATTAAAAAGTAGGTACCTTGTAGATTGAAATACATTTAAATTAAAAAGTAGGTACCTTGGAGATTGGTATGCATTTAAATTAAAAAGTAGGTACCTTGATGATTGGTATACATTTAAATTTAAAAAGTAGGTACCTTGGTAATTGGTATACATTTAAATTAAAAAGTAGGTACCTATGAGATTGGTATACATTTCAATTAAAAAGTAGGTACCTTGGAGATTGGTATACATTTAAATTAAAAAGTAGGTACCTTGGAGATTTGTTTATAGACTCAAATTTAAAAAGTAGGTAACTTGGTGATTTCGTTTATAGATTGAAATTTAAATTTTAAAAGTAGGTACCTTGGTGGTTTTGTATACATTTAAATTTGAAAAAGTTGGAACCTTGGTGATTTGTTTATAGATTTAAATTAAAAAAGTGTGTACCTTGGAGATTTCGTGTACATTTAAATTTAAACAAGTAGATTCCTTGGTGATTTTGTGTACATTTAAATTTTAAAGAGTAGGTACCTTGGTGATTTTTAATAAATTTAATTTTAAAAAGTAGGTATGATACCTTGGTGATTAAATAAATAAATAAAATCTCAACTTCCAAGATATGTCACAATGACACTTCTAAGGATGTGGTATGAAGGGAACCGGCTCGTAAGTATGCGATGGACAGGCTTACATCACACCTAGAGTCCAGTTACCATGCCAGTCGACGACCCTCCGGGTGGGCCCAGGTGACCTCGATGGGGTTTGAACCAGCAACCTGATAGGACCCCGCACCTGCTTCCGTCCGAATCGGGATCGCTCTATGATTGAGCCATCCCGTTCCGAACGGGGATACCTTGGTAATTTGTTTATACATTTAAATTTTAAAAGGTAAGTACCTTGGTGGTTTATTTATAGATTTAAATTAAAAAAAGTAGGTACATTGGTGATTTTGTATAAATTTAAATGTTAACAACTAGGTATCTTGGTGATTTGTTTTTAGATTTAAAAGACAAAAATAGGAAACTTTGTGATATTGTATATATTTAAATTAAAAAAGTAGGTACCTTGGTGATTTGTTTATATATTTAATTATATGTATCCTATTTAATTAATTTACTTGTATATTTAAATTATATGCATTATATTCAATTGTGTATTTAAATTACATGCATTATATTTAATTATGTATTTAAATTATGTGCATACCGTAATATTTAATTATGTATTTAAATTATACGCATTATATTTGTATGCGGTATGCATTATATTTAAATAATATGCATAGCAGGAGCTCTGGACCCCAGTCGTTTACAATTGGTTGGGGTTCAGTTAGCCAGTGCTTGTTAATAAGCTGCCTTTTCCTGTGTTAAAGGTTGGGCAAGTCCCTTTAACCTATTTGGCTGCACCTGGAATGTACAAATATCAATACATATACTGAAAAGTGATTTTGATGTTTCTTATATTCTGACACTGCTTAAAATGTATTTACTTGATCAAGATGTTTTTGGGGGGGGAGGGGGGGGGGGGGGGGGGGGGGGGGGCAAGCCACAAGGGCTCCACTGGGGGTCAAGTAGGGGTCCTCTGGGGTTCTGTAAGAGTCCTGTGGGCGGGTCTTTTAAGGTCCTGTAGGGGTCCAGGAGGGGTCCTGTAGTTTTCCTGTGGGGGTCAAGTAGGGGTCCTGTGGGGGGGTCCTCTGGGGTTTTGTAGGGGGCCAGAAAGGACCCTGTAGTGTTCCTTTGGGGGTCAAGTAGGGGTCCTATGTGGGGGGGTCCTCTGGGGTTATGTAGGGGTCCAGAAGGAGTCCTGTAGGGTTCCTGTGGAGGTCCAGTAGGAGTCCTGTAGGGGTTCTGTAGAGGTCTAGTAGAGGTCTAGTAGAGGTCCTGTGGGGGTCCAGTAGGGGTCCTGTGGGGGGGTCCTTTAGGGTTCTGTAGGGGTCCAGAAGGGGTCCAGTAGAAGTTCAGTAGGGGTCCGGTGGGGGGGTCCTGTGGGGTTCTGTAGGGATTTAGAAGGGGTCCAGTAGAGGTCCGGTGGGGGGTCCTGTGGGGTTCTGTAGGGGTCTTGAAGGGGTCCAGAAGAGGTCCTATGGGGGGGGTCCTATGGGGTTCTGTAGGGGTCTAGTTAAGGTCCAGTAGGGGTGCTGTGGGGGTTGTGTGTTTGTGCTATGCAGGTGATTTAACTTCATCTGCATTAGGTCACTGTCCAAGCCCTTCAGGCATTATCCTTAACGCTGTTGCCTGTTGGTGAAGCGATACCCTCTACGTCTGCCGACAACAGAACCAGGCCGTATGAATACGAGCACCTTGGGCGCATACCTGCTTTGTTCATTCTGCTTGTTGCACTGCCTTATCTTCCTTGCAACCTTGCGATATTCAGGGGGTAGCTAGTATGGCGTAAGGGCTTTATACATAAATACTTACTGAAAGCGCATGCCGATGAAAACCCCAATCCCCCAGATATTGCCATTCCCCCACCACCATCTGCCAAACTGCGCTTTGCCAACCAGCACACTGATAATTTAATTGCTATGCCGTTCAGATGACAAAAGCAGACTACAGGACGATGATCTACGGAAAGAGTTGGATATCTCCTGTGGTAAGTGCCGGGGGGCAAAATCATTTCTTCTGTTTCACCATTTGACTTGGATTTGTAACACCAGCACTGCTGTGTACTGCTGCTGCTGTCCCCCATTCCTCAATCTCACCTATACTGTTGTCCACCACACTGCTGTGTACTGCTGTGTACTGTTAGGATGCTGTGGCGGCTGAAGCCGCTGTGACGGCGGAAGCTGCTGCGGCTGCTGCTGAATTTCCTTTTATACTATTGTTTTTTGTATTCTTGTTTTTAATGTTATTTTATATTATCTCAGATACATTGTTTTTTATTATTTGTACCTCATATTATTATTTTTTATATAATTATTTTGTGTAGTATTATTTTTTGTAGTATTGTCCGACTTCCTACAAGCTTGTGCCATCGTCCACCGTATGACATTGCACACCTGTCGCTGTTCCCAGTCTGTAGCTGCTGACACTACTGCTGCTGCAGCGCACCTTCCTTAGGTGGTGTGTGTGTATGTGTGTTAGTGTGTGTGGGACGGATGTCCACCATACCTCAATCTTGCATGAGTTATTGTGCACCGGACCTCAAGCTCACATGCTCGATTTTCCACCATAGTAGCAGTGGCTGCTGAAGCTGCTGCTGCTGCGCACCTTCTTTGCGTGGTGGGGGTGGGTGGGTGGGTGGGGGGAGGTGGGGGAGAACGTCCACCATACTTCAAGCTCACATGCTCTATTTCCCACCATAGGTTGCCGCGGCCGCTGAAGCTGCTGTGGCGGCGAAAGCTGCTGCTGCTGCTGCTGCTGCAGTGCCTTATTCTATTATTATTTTGGTATTATTGTTTTTTATATTATTATGTTTATGTAATCTCATTTATTTTGTATTTCCTTATGTATGTGTTATTTCCCACCATAGGTTGCCGCGGCCGCTGAAGCTGCTGTGGCGGCAGAAGCTGCTGCTGCTGCTGCAGTGCCTTCTTATATTATTATTTTGGTATTATTGTTTTTTATATTATTATGTTTATGTAATCTCATTTATTTTGTATTTCTTTATATATGTGTTATTTCCCACCATAGGATGCCGCGGCTGCTGAAGCTGATGTGGCGGCAGGAGCTGCTCCTTCTGCTGCAGTGCCTTCTTATATTATTATTTGTGTATTATTGTTTTTTATATGATTATATTTTTATATTATCTCATTTATTTTGTATTTCTTTATACATATCCAATGGTGCCTAATTATTGGCCTTTTGGGACAGACGGTTTTTGCCCATGGACTCCAGTCCAGTGAAAACAAAAAATGCTACAAAGTTGCTTAATCACATCACCTCAACATATAAATACTTGAATTTGGGTATGCTCAGGGTTTGTGAACCAGATGAAGTAAACCCTTTTTTTTCCTTCACTATGGGGGTCCCTAATTCAGGACAGATTTTACACAAATGTGGGACGGGGCCAAACGCAGTCAATTTTTATTTTTTTGAAAATTGAATTAGGTAGGCCTGTTTTTCACATCTTCCCTTTCGAGTCATTGTCACAGCAGGTTATGGAAGATACTGTGCAGGCAGTACGGGCTGTACAAAGCCAAAAATCACTGAGTATTTGCACATTTTGGGCCAATTTAGGAGTCCCTAATTATGTTACAAGCTGCACAGCCGCAACTGAATCGTTTTGTGTCTTCGTCTTTTCAGCGAAGGGAACGGAATCACTTATCGAAATTTTTGAAATTTGAAATCCCAATTAAAAAAAAAAAAAAAAACTTTGTTTCTTTTCTCATCAAACATCCACATCTGAAGTTAGATTTTGATTTGAAAATTTTCCAGGTATAGACCGAACTGGCAGGTGGATAGCTGGTATCGGCCGAAATGGCAGGCTGAAGCGCAGCCTCCGACCTTGCGGTAGGGGCTAGATATGCCTTTCGTCCCGCGGAAACTTGATTCGCGATATCTCGCGCGATCTCGTATTTGACGCGGATTGGATTTGTCCCAAAATATTTCGTACATCTCGTGTACTGCCAACTGCCTGCCGGCCTGGGCTGCTCGCGACCGAATGCCCATCGGGACAAAAAAATAGCTGAACGTCCAGCTGAAACACTGATGAGAAACTCTAACTAGAATTCAATTCCGAGCATTTTGCGGTGTGTACGGCACTGTCCCACACTCTTGTCCCGAACTAGGGCGTTTGGGGATTAGGCACCATTGGAGATATGTGTTATTTCCCACCATAGGATGCCGCGGCTGCTGAAGCTGCTGAGGCGGCGGAAGCTGCTGCGGCTGCGGCTGCTGCAGTGCCTTCTTATATTATTATTTTGGTATTTTTTATATTATTATTATTTTTATATGATCTCATTTATTTTTTATTTCTTTATGTATGTGTTATTT
This sequence comes from Chlamydomonas sp. ICE-L, assembly GCA_013435795.1. Classification (NCBI taxonomy): domain Eukaryota; kingdom Viridiplantae; phylum Chlorophyta; class Chlorophyceae; order Chlamydomonadales; family Chlamydomonadaceae; genus Chlamydomonas; species Chlamydomonas sp. ICE-L. The sequence goes on along the minus strand of JACBWV010000264.1, from coordinate 566,020 downwards.
CTGACCATAGGATGCCGCGGCCGCTGAAGCTGCTGTGGCGGCGGAAGCTGCTGCTGCTGCTGCTGCTGCTGCAGTGCCTTCTTCTATTATTATTTGTGTATTATTGTTTTTTATATTATTATGTTTATATTATCTCATTTATTTTTTATTCATTCATATATGTGTTATTTCCCACCATAGGATGCCGCGGCTGCTGAAGCTGCTGTGGCGGCGGAAGCTGCTGCGGCTGCTGCTGCAGTGCCTTTTCATTTTTTTTATTGTTGTTTTTATATTATTATTTTTAAATAATCTCATTTTTTTGTTTTTATATATATGTTATTTCCCACCATAAGATGCCGCAGCTGCTAAAGCTGCTATGGAGGCAGAAGCTGCTGCTGCTGCTGCGCATCTTACTTGCGTGGTGGGGGTGGGTGGGGGGGGGGAGGTGGGGGGGGGCGTCCACTACTTCAATCTCAAATGCGTTATTTTCCACCATAGGATGCCGTGGCTGCTGAAGCTGCTGCTGCTGCTGCTGCTGCGCACCTTCCTTGCGTGGTGGGGGTGGGGGTGGGGGGAGGTGGGGTGGGGCGTCCACTACTTCAATCTCAAATGCGTTATTTTCCACCATAGGATGCCGTGGCTGCTGAAGCTGCTGCTGCTGCTGCGCACCTTCCTTGCGTGGTGGGGGTGGGGGTGGGGGGAGGTGGGGTGGGGCGTCCACTACTTCAATCTCAAATGCGTTATTTTCCACCATAGGATGCCGTGGCTGCTGAAGCTGCTGCTGCTGCTGCGCACCTTCCTTGCGTGGTGGGGGTGGGGGTGGGGGGAGGTGGGGTGGGACGTCCACCATACTTCAATCTCACATGCGTTATTTTTCATCATAGGATGCCGCGGCTGCTGAGGCTGCTGCTGCTGCTGCTGCGCACCTTCCTTGCGTGGTGGTGGTGGTGGGGGGAGGTGGGGGGAGACGTCCACCATACTTCAATCTTACATGCGTTATTTGTCATCATAGGATGCCGCGGCTGCTGAGGCTGCTGTGGCGGCGGAAACTGCTGCTGCTGCTGCTGCAGTGCCTTTTTTATATATATATATATATATATATATATATTTTTTTTTTTTTTTTTTTTTTTATATGATCTCCTTTTATTTGTATGTTTTTATATATATGGTATTTCCCACCATAGGATGCCGCGGCTGCTGAAGCTGCTGTTGCGGCGGAAGCTGCTGCTCCTGCTGCATTGGAAGAGCAGCGCAAGGAGGCGGCAAGGCCGCTTGCCACACTGGATCCTATGGAGAAAGTGAGGCGGGCGATGATGGGCTTCAAGGGTCTGGAGAAGGCAGTGGAGGGTCCGTCTGTGAACAGGGATACTCTGAAGCATTTGCTATTCAGGGTACGTTTTGTGGGGTGGGGTGGGGCGGGGTGGAGGGAGGTTTGGTGGGGATTTTTGTTTTTTGGGGGGGTTGGGGTGGGGGACTTCAAGGGTCTGGAGAAGGCAGTGGTGGGCCCGTCCGGGAACAGGGATGCTCTGAAGCATTTGCTATTCAGGGTACGTTTTGCTTTGTTTTGGTTAGGTTTGGGGGATAGGTTGGCGGGGGGGGGGGTAGGAGGGGTGGTTGGGGTGGGGGAAGTTAAAAGGGGATGTTTAGGGTGGGACTGGAGAAGGCAGTGGAGGGACCATCCGTGAATAGGGAGACTCTTAAGCATTTTCTATTCAGGGTACGTTTTGTGTGGTGGGGTGGGGCGGAGGAAGGTTTGGTGGAGATATTTTTATTTATTTTTAGGGAGGGGGAGAGGGGGGGGGGGGGGGGGGGGGCCTTCAAGGGTCTGGAGAAGGCAGTGGAGGGTCCGTCTGTGAACTGGGATACTCTGAAGCATTTGCTACTCAGGGTACGTTTTGTGGGGTGGGGTGGGATGGAGGGAGGTTTGGTGGGGATGTTTTGTTATGTTTGTGTTTATGTGTGGGTGTGCGTGTGTGGGTGTGGGTGTGAGGGGGGGGATTCAAGGGTGTGGAGAAGGCCCTTGCGGGTCCCCTCCAGTGAACAGGGAGACTCTGAAGCATTTGCTATTCTGGGTAAGGTTTGTGGGGTGGGGTGGGGTAGGGAGGGGTGGGGTTTGGGGGGGATGTTGTTTTATGTTTGTCTTTTTGTGTGGGTGGGTGGGTGGTTGGGTTGGGGTTGGGGGGGGGGGGGGGGGGGGGGGGGCTTCAAGGGTTTGGGAAATTCCCTTGAGGGTACCCTCCAGAAAACAGGGAGACACCGAACCACATACTATTCTGGGTAAGGTTTGTTTTGGTTTTTGTGTGTGTTTGTGTGTGTGTGTGTGTGTGCGTGAGTGTGTGTGCGTGTGTGTGTGTGTGTGTGTGTGCGTGAGTTTGTGTGCGTGTGTGTGTGTGTGTGTTTGTGTGTGATTGTGTTTGTTTGTGTGTGTGTGTTTGTGTGTGTGTTTGTGTGTGGGTTCATATATATCAAAATATCAACTATGCTTCTCTTATCCCCTGCAGGATGGTCTAGATCTGATCGCTTCATTTGCAACGGCGGCCCAAAATGTGTCACCAGACAGACACTGACACCAGACACCACCTGCCCCCTGACACCAGACACAGACACTCACACAGACACTGACACTGACACTGACACTGACACTTCAGGATGGTCTAGATCTGATCGCTTCATTTGCAACGGCGGCCCAAAATGGCGACGTGCGCGAGCTCCTTCAGCAAAATGTCTCAGACATCTTAAGGGCTAGAATCCAGGAAGAAGCAGATGCCATTGCTAAATCTACTAGGCTTGCTGAGAAGGAACAAGCCAGGCTGCTGGCAGAGGAGCCTGCCAGGCTGGCGGCAGAGAAGAATGCTGCCAGGCTGGCAGCAGAGATGGCTGCCAGACTGGCAGCGGAGGAGGAGGCCAGGCTGGCAGAGGCGGACGAGGGTGCCAAGGCTGACTCTGACAGCGTGGAGGAAGACGGGGAATCTGTTAAAAACATGTCAGAGGATTCTGGGACGAAGGAAGGAGCAGAGGAATCTTCTGAGGTGCGGTTAGGGTGTAGGGTGTAGGGTTTAGGGTTGAAGGCATGAGGATTCTGGGACGAAGGAAGAAGGGCAGGGATTTTCTGAGGTGCGGTAAGGGTGTGCTGAGAAGGAACAGGCCAGGGATTAGGGTTTAGGGTTTAAGGTTTAGGGTTGAAGGCATGAGGATTCTGGGACAAAGGAACGCCTTACCGGCTAGACTGTAAAAACACTTACATCTATATAAGTGTGATGGGTAGGCATTTCGGATTATAGATGGTTGTATAAACATCTAACAATCTAACCCCTTTTAGTGATATACAATGGTCTTGTGCTAGACCAGATCGCTTGAGGATGAAGAGTCGGGGGTTCGACTCCCCCTTAGGTCGCTCTTTGCGTTGCAGGTCCTCGTCAACCGCGATGGTAGCTTGTCCAGTTGAGGTAGGAGACCCTTCCCCACCCGCGTACGACGGGCTCCTGTAACACCACTCCCCACCAGGCTTTATCATTACCATTTATTATCTAACAATCTAACGTGTTGCAGTCCAGGCGGTAGCCAAATAGGCTATTGGGACTTTCTCAACCTTTGAATTTTAAGGGTCTAAAAAGAAAAGACACTGATGAAATGAACCCCAAAAAATCTTTCGATGGAGGCCCGAAGTTCGTGCTAATGTAAACAGCAAGTCCTATGCAGCGTCGCAAGCAACGCGGAAAATAGGCGGAGTGTGTTGGCAACAGAATGACATGTGGCGACGGACTGGAGCTGACTGGAGCCAGTTACTTAAGAGACAGTTGGCTGACGTGTCAGCCTTCAATTTACCGTTCGGTCGGCCGGAAGGACGAATGGGTAACCCTGGGGGCTCCGCCAGAAACTCTGTCTTCAGGACTTCAAGATGAACAAACACTAAGATATGTGCATTCAAAAGCTTGTCTGATAGGCTACACAACATAAAATATAATTAATATGTATGTATATATAAAAGTAACTAATAAATGTATGGATGGATGTATGGGTGGATGGATGTATGGGTGGATGGATGGATGGATGGGTGGATGGACGGATGGATGGATGGATGGATGGATGGATGCATGGATGCATGGATGGATGGATGGATGGATGGATGGATGGATGGATGGATGGACGGATGGATGGATGGATGGACGGATGGATGGATGGATGGATGGATGGATGGATGGATGGACGGGTGGAAGCATAGAAAAATATAGATAAGCATAAAAAGCATAAAAGCATAAAAAAAACAAAACGGACACTAACGTACACGCAAACTCCTTATTCCCTCCCACAGAGCACCAGGTCTCGAAAAAAAGCATGAAAAGCATAAAAGGCATTAAAAAGCATAAAAGCATAAAAAGCATAAACAGACACTAAGGTTTACGTTACTCCTTCTTCCCTCCCACAGAGCACCGGCTCTCGTTATAAAAGCATGAACTGCATAGAAAAGCATTAAAAAGCATTTAAAAGCATGAAAACCCATAAAAAGCAAAAACGGACACTAAGGTACACGCAAACACCTTATTCCCTCCCACAGATTGCCGGCTCTCGAAACGTCCTACGTCTCCCATCGATCTCAGAGAACTGGTCCTCGCCGCTGAAAGCAGAGAACTCCGAAACCGCCACAGGCAGGCGTCACCTGGGGTCCAAGATGATGTCCTGGTTGACTGGTCAGGCGGTAGAAGACGCCATCAAGGAGGTCGACGAGGACAAGGGGTCCATTGTTGCACCCTCGGAAATCTACGAGCACTCAGGGCACTCAGGGCACTTGTCTACATCTGGCCCCGTTTTGAAGCTTAAGGTAATGATAACGCCTGGTGGGGCATGGTGTTAAGGGAGCCCGTCGTGCACGGGTGGGGAGCGGTCTCCAACCTCAACTGGACAAGTTACCATCGCGGTTCACGACGACCTGCAACGCCAAGAGCGACCGAAGGGGGAGTCGAGTCCCCGACTCTTTATCCTCAAGCGATCTGGTCTACCACTAGACCATTGTATATCACTGAAAGGGGCTTTCATCAAACACTCATGCCTAGGGAACGGCAACAGGATATCATATGATACAATATGATGCCGGCAGTCAGACTATGCTCAAGTTACCATTTAGGTGCAAAATCATATGATGCAGTTTGTATCATATCACTGAAAGGGGCTGTTGTGAAGCTAGATGGGCATGTGGACCATGGAACAGTAAATGGACTTTCTGTGTGACAGGGAGATTTGTCCTAGATATTTTAACCAATGATTTGTCTGTAATTATGCTAGACTTTTGCTAGATTTATCTGTCAGTATGCTAGATGTATGCTAGATGTATCTGTCATTATGCTAGATTTATGCTAGATGTATCTGTCATTATGCTAGATTAATGCTAGATGTATCTGTCATTATGCTGGATTTATGCTAGACTTATCTGTCATTATGCTAGATTTATGCTAGATGTATCTGTCATTATGCTAGATGTATGCTAGATGTATCTGTCATTATGCTAGATTTATGCTAGATGTCTCTGTCATTATGCTAGATTTATGCTAGATTTATCTGTCATTATGCTAGATTTATGCTAGATGTATCCGTCATTATGCTAGATTTATGCTAGATGTATCTGTCATTATGCTAGATTTATGCTAGATGTATCTGTCATTATGCTAGATTTATGCTAGATGTATCTGTCATTATGCTAGATTTATGCTAGATGTATCTGTCATTATGCTAGATTTATGCTAGATTTATCTGTCATTATGCTAGATGTATGCTAGATTTATCTGTCATTATGCTAGATTTATGCTAGATGTATCTGTCATTATACTAGATTTATCTGTCATTATGCTAGATTTATCTGTCATTATGCTAGATGTATGCTAGATTTATCTGTCATTATGCTAGATGTATGCTAGATTTATCTGTCATTATGCTAGATGTATGCTAGATTTATCTGTCATTATGCTAGATGTATGCTAGATTTATCTGTCATTATGCTAGATTTATCTGTCATTATGCTAGATGTATCTGTCATTATGCTAGATGTATGCTAGATTTATCTGTCATTATGCTAGATTTATGCTAGATGTATCTGTCATTATGCTAGATGTATCTGTCATTATGCTAGATGTAGCTAGATTTATCTGTCATTATGCTAGATGTATGCTAGATTTATCTGTCATTATGCTAGATTTATGCTAGATGTATCTGTCATTATGCTAGATTTATGCTACATTTATCTGTCATTATGCTAGATTTATGCTAGATGTATCTGTCATTATGCTAGATGTATCTGTCATTATGCTAGATTTATCTGTCATTATGCTAGATGTATGCTAGATTTATCTGTCATTATGCTAGATGTTTGCTAGATTTATCTGTCATTATGCTAGATGTATGCTAGATTTATCTGTCATTATGCTAGATGTATGCTAGATTTATCTGTCATTATGCTAGATTTATCTGTCATTATGCTAGATGTATCTGTCATTATGCTAGATGTATGCTAGATTTATCTGTCATTATGCTAGATGTTTGCTAGATTTATCTGTCATTATGCTAGATTTATGCTAGATGTATCTGTCATTATGCTAGATGTATGCTAGATTTATCTGTCATTATGCTAGATTTATGCTAGATGTATCTGTCATTATGCTAGATTTATGCTACATTTATCTGTCATTATGCTAGATTTATGCTAGATGTATCTGTCATTATGCTAGATTTATCTGTCATTATGCTACATTTATCTGTCATTATGCTAGATGTATGCTAGATTTATCTGTCATTATGCTAGATGTTTGCTAGATTTATCTGTCATTATGCTAGATGTATGCTAGATTTATCTGTCATTATGCTAGATGTATGCTAGATGTATCTGTCATTATGCTAGATTTATCTGTCATTATGCTAGATGTATCTGTCATTATGCTAGATGTATGCTAGATGTATCTGTCATTATGCTAGATGTATGCTAGATTTATCTGTCATTATGCTAGATTTATGCTAGATGTATCTGTCATTATGCTAGATTTATCTGTCATTATGCTAGATGTATGCTAGATTTGTCTGTCATTATGCTAGATTTATGCTAGATGTATCTGTCATTATGCTAGATTTATGCTAGATTTATCTGTCATTATGCTAGATGTATGCTAGATGTATCTGTCATTATGCTAGATTTATCTGTCATTATGCTAGATGTATCTGTCATTATGCTAGATGTATGCTAGATTTATCTGTCATTATGCTAGATGTTTGCTAGATTTATCTGTCATTATGCTAGATGTATGCTAGATTTATCTGTCATTATGCTAGATGTATGCTAGATTTATCTGTCATTATGCTAGATTTATCTGTCATTATGCTAGATGTATCTGTCATTATGCTAGATGTATGCTAGATGTATCTGTCATTATGCTAGATGTATGCTAGATTTATCTGTCATTATGCTAGATTTATGCTAGATGTATCTGTCATTATGCTAGATTTATCTGTCATTATGCTAGATGTATGCTAGATTTATCTGTCATTATGCTAGATTTATGCTAGATGTATC
>JACBWV010000264.1:420989-553489 GCA_013435795.1 Chlamydomonas sp. ICE-L | reverse complement strand
TCCAAGGCCCTCCTCCAGTTTCCAGACTCCACTCATGGCACGCCCAACACCAGGTCTCCACGCACGTCCCTAGCTGGCGTTCAGCCCTCAGCGTTGTCCTGCCCTCTCTTCACACTGCCCCCTATTGTAGTGCTAGAGGACCCCCCCTCCCTCCCATCCTCTAGCGATCCCTTGACCGGGAAGCAGACACCCTCAGCTCAGGACCACAGCCCACAGTCATCAGCCCACAGCCCACAGCCCAAGCGCACAGCCCAATCTCAAGCCTGCAGCCAAAGCCCACACCCCACAGCCCAAGCTCAAGCCCGCAGCCAAATCCCACACCCCACAGCCCCCAGACACCCACAGCGCTCCGCCCAAAGCCCAAATCAGTTCCCATCCTCTCAGCGAGGCTCACTTGACATCTCACCAGGGAGCCTGGGTGGGTCCTCTCAACCCACCCACAGCCCTGGCCACAGTAGTAGCCAACTGTCTGCTTCACTGCTAGGATTGGCCACCAACCAAACCAACCAACCCTCCCGCAGCCCAAGCTACAGTAGTACCCAACTGTCTGCTTCACTGCTAGGGTTGGCCACCAACCAACCCAACCAACCCTCCCGCAGCCCAAGCCACAGTAGTAGCCAGCTGTTAGCTTCACTGCTAGGGTTGGCCACCAACCAACCCAACCAACCCACCCGCAGCCCAAGCCACAGTAGTAGGCAGCTCTCAGCTTCACTGCTAGGGTTGGCCACCAACCAATTCAACCAACCCCCCCGCAGCCCAACCCACAGTAGTAGCCAGCTGTCTTCTTCACTGCTAGGGTTGGTCACCAACCAACCCAACCAACCCAACCAACCCACCCACAGCCCTGGCCACAGTAGTAGCCAGCTGTCTGCTTCACTGCTAGGGTTGGCTGATAACTCAAATGCACTGCGTGTATCGCTGGAAACCTCTACTGCGCTCCTTGCGGGTGGATCCTCCCCCCACAGGGAGCTATTGAGTGGGTGGGGGTCCCCTCCCCCCTTGGTCCCTTCCCCACCCTCCCATCCACCGCACATCCCGAGGCAACTGGCAGCTTCCCTGGGAGGATCCCTAGACGGCCGATTAGCGCGCCACAGTTACTCCGACGCATCATGTGACATGCTTGGGGGTGCAAGGCCCTTGCGCAGGGACCTGTCTCGTGGAGAGGGAATGGCCAGCCCCCACTCCACCAGCCGCCCAGCCTCCAGCAGACAGGGGCTTTCACCTCTGCCGCCAGCCCTAGCCATGCTGACAGCTCAGCATCCGAATGGCATCCCAGTGGGGACAGGCAGCCTGGAGCCGGGGGGGGGAGGAGGGGGTGGGGGCCACAAGAAGGGTGTGAACCCCTCCACCCCCACTGCCTTCGGTGCTTTTATCCATGGCAAGCGCACTGGGGAGTTCACACAAGGCAGCAACCTGGCTGCCGCCACCTCCTCTTTGTCCCTTGCTGCTAGAGCTGCAAACTCGCCTAGTAGGAACGCTGCTGGCAGGTTGGTGGACAGTAGAACTGGCGAGTCAGGCAGTAGCCCCAGTAGGGCCACGACAGGGAGCACGGGGAGATGCATGACAGGGACAGGGGCAGGGGCAGGAGCAGGGGCAGGGGCAAAGTCAGGGGCAGGAGCAGGGACAGGGACAAGGGCAGAGATAGGGACAGGGACAGGGGCAGGGGCAGGGGCAGGGACAGGGGCAGGGACAAAGTCAGGGGCAGGGGCAAAGTCAGGGGCAGGGGCAGGTGAAAATTCAGGTGCTCCAGCCAAGCCGGGTGAAAAAATGCCGAGTGGGTACCATGCCTCGATGCATGTGCGCATGTCTCACCCATCCCATGCACAGATGATTCATGGCAGCTTAATCATAGCCGGACAGGGAGCAAACAAGGGAGCAGGCAACGGAGGGTTGAATGGTGGTTATGAGCACCGGGCCTACAGCTCTGAGGGAGCTTTGCCCATGTCAGGAGGGGGGCCTCCATTACTGGACTCCGCTACTGGACCCCCCAACCACCCAACTACCCAACCTCCGTTGCTGGACTCCGCTACTGGACCCCCCACCCACCCAACCACCCAACCACCCAACCTCCGTTGCTGGACTCCGCTGCTGGACCCCCTAACTTTGCTAGGGGCGGGTCCAGCACCAGCACCAGCAGTCCCCCCCCCTACACAGCTCCCTGGTGGGGAAGAGACTCTGTGCGCTGATTTGTCACGTGCTAAGATTGCGCCCTGTGCCAAGGCGTTACTCGTGGCTGCTTTCTCTCCCTCTGGTGCTCAGGACGACCTGGACGATGTTGCTTGCCCTTGGGCTGATGAAAAAGGGATGGAGCGTGGGATGACAAGTTACTTATCTTTGAAGTAATACCCATGGATGATGGATGTACAACGAGGTGCTGGATGTACAACCAGCTGTTGGATGTACAACGAGCTGTTGGATATACCACAAGCTGTTGCATGTACAAAGAGCTATTGGATCTGCAACAACAAAGTTTGTTGGGCATATGGTTTACTCAGTAATGAGAACGCCGGGTGGAGCGTGGTATTAAGGGAGCCCCGTCTTACGGCGGTAAAGAACGGGCTGCCACTTTACCTGGACAAAGGTACCATGGCGGTTGACAGCGACTGCAGGCACTCAAAAACAAAAAGCGCACCCGTAGAGATCCGAACCCAACACCCTCTTCGGTCCAACGAAATGATCAACCATTGAACCATTCGTCGCAACGGTATATGGTTTACTCATGTACTCAGAGAAGAGATGTTATTAAACACTTCTCCAATATTGTTACTGCCAGTGATGACCAAATCTCTGTGGTCAAGATTGACATGGATACGATAAATTGAGGATACTATTTTAGGTATAACAGATATTGATTGTTTCACTGTCTGTTGTCAACTACCGCTCCGCAGGTGTTTCAAGTGATCCTCAGTTTCGTTGTGTTTCCCAAGCCTCTCAGCTACAAGTAAATTCTCGGAGGCCTGCTGGTTGCATTGTCCTTGTACTGCTTAAATAAGTTTGGTGCCAAGAAGCAGCCTTCGTCTGTCATCCCCGACAGCTCTGCTGACCCTAAGGACATTGTTAAAAACCCTAAGGAAATTCAAATAGTGGCCAAGGCACAAAAGCCCTAAGGAAACTCAAATAGTGGCACTGATTCATTTTTGGGCTACGCGTTGCAGCTTCTAGGCAGCTCCTTTCACCCACCCTTGGGCCAAACCTGAAGCTCGCTAAAGCGTCCGAAAGCTGATAAAACAGGCATTCAAATGCAGCTGAGAGATTCGGGCTTTCCCAAGTGGCCGGCCAATGGAGCTGGCGGGAAGCTGCCATGAGTAGCCCTAAATGAAACAGTGAATCGTGGCCAAGGCACCAAAGCCCTAAGGAGATTCGAATAGTGGCCAAGGTACCAAATGGCCACTCAACGTCGTAGGGCAGCACTGCAAACCCTAGCTAGCTTGACAAGCGACGCAGAGACCAAGAAGCAGCCTTCATCTGCCATCCCCGATAGCTCTGCTGACCCTTCAAGCACTGAGGACATTGTTAAAAGCCCTAAGGAAATTCAAATAGTGGCCAAGTCACAAAATGGCCACAAATAGCATAAAATGGCCACTTAACCTGGTATGGCAGCACTGCAAAGCCTAGCAAGCTTAAGAAGCAACACAGAGTCCAAGTTGATTTGCATATGCTATGCTTGTGCAGTGCAGGCGTGTGTTCCAAACAGCCATGAGGGTCTTGTGTACGTGGGCTTCTATACAATCCACAGTCGTTTATAGTACACAGTAGTCAGCAGAGCGGCGGGAGGCTGAATGCTGATGGTAACTTGAACTTGGTTACATAGATTACGCCAGCAATTTGGATGCTCGCCGAGTGCTCGCCAAATGCTAATGATAACTTGAACTTGGTTACATAGCTTCAGCCAGCAATTTGGATGCTCGCCGAATGCTTGCTGAATGCTGATTGGTACAGGTTTAGAGAAACTAATAAATGAACAAACAGCTGTCCACCTGAAGCTCAAAGCTTCAACCAGCATTTGCACTGATTCATTTTTGGGCTACACGTAGCAGCTTCTAGGCAGCTCCTTTCACCCTCCCTTGGGCCAAACCTGAAGCTCACTAGTGCATCTGAAAGCTGATATGACAGGCATTCAAATGCAGCAGAGAGATTTGGGCTTGTCCAAGTGGCTGGCTAATGGAGCTGGCTGGAAGCTGCCATGAGTAGCCCAAAAATGAAACAGTGCAACCAGCAATTCGGCTGCTATCCACTTGAAGCTCATAGCCTCAGCCAGCAATTTGCCCTTATGGTGTGTGTGGAGGGGGGGGAGTTTGTGTGTGGGGGGGAGTGTGGAAGTGTGTGTGTGTGTGTGGGGGGGGGGGGGGGGGGGGGGGGGGGGTGGGGGGGGGGGGGGGGGGGGGAGTGAGAATGTGTGCGTGTGTGTGAATGCTGATGGTTGAGGTTTAGAAAACCTAATAAACGGACAAAAAGCTATCCACTTGAAGCAGATGGCACCGACAACAGAACTTTAGTTAAAATCAAAGTGGTGACATGGCTCCAGCCTTGAGGCTGCTCGCCATATAAGGGATTAGCACGATGTTCAAACTCTGCTATCACACTGCAGAATGCAAGCAAACATCAGTTTCCCAAATTGGCGCAGAGTCTTTGAATAGAATATAGTTTCTGTGACAATCTCCCTTATTTATCTGTCGCTGGCAGTCGTGACCGTAACACTGTTTTTGTTTCCGACGACGCGCTGGCCAATCCGTTGCTGCATGGCACTCATGGGTCTGGCTAAACTAGTCAAAATTCCCCCCCCCCCCCCCCCCCCCCCCCCCCCCCCCCCCCCCCCCCCCCCCCCCCCCCCCCCCCCCCGGGCTCTGCGCTCCGCAGGGGCAGCGCGCGTCGCACTGGGGTCGCACCAAATCACTCAATTTGCGACGCGTCGCCACAAGACAAAAGCAGTGGACCGTACCTACTGTTTGCCTTCGCATGTGCCACATTGACTGCTTTTGGTGAGCTCCATGCAATGAACCACCAGTAGGAGATAATTAAAATTGAAATTGTTACATCCGTGTAATACATTCACTCACAGGACGTGAAGTGAAGGACACCATAGCGTAAGCCGGAGCTAGCTATAGTCACAGTTAGTAGGAGATAATGGATATGGTGATGAACTGGCCTTGGATGATATGCGCTCGTTCTACACAGACAAAAAGCACACTTTTACACTCGGGATGAACAAGTGTTCAAGCGTCCTGCTTGTGTGTGTAGAACGGGCGCTCATCATGGAAGTGGATTTATTTGACATTCCTGCCACTGGTCAGCCACCTGAACTTTGTTACATAGATTCAGCCAGCAATTTCGCTGTAGGAGATATAGTGGATTTGTGTGCCATTCCTGTTACTGGTCTCCACTGTTCCTTTTTGGGCTACGATGGCAGCTTCCAGCCAGATCCAATCGCTAGCCCCTGGATCAAGCCCACGGCTCTCAGCTGCATTGAAATGCCCGCCGTGTCAGCTTTCATATGCACTAGCTAGCTTCAGGTTGGCCCAAGGACAGGTAAAGGGAGCTGCATAGAAGCTACCACAAGTAGCCACAAAAGAAATAGTGCTGGACTGCTGGTCTCCCACCTGGACATGCAGGTTGAACTTGAACTGAACATGCAGCACATCGTGTGATTGGATTGGATTGTTACATGATTTTTCAGCCAACTTTGGCTGCTCACCGTCTTCCAAGTCTCCAGTGTGGTCCCCACGGAAACCAGGGAGTACATATTGTGAAGTACTGCAGTATGCAGTTTGGACCTCCGCTGTGCAGGGTTAGGGTTTATTGTGATCACTTCCGTTCAATTAAATATTGATATGTAGGGTCTGGTAGGGGTGTCAATATTGTACTGGACCCCAAGATTATTGGGTGAAACATCATACAATATTGTACTATATATCATATGATATCGTCGATATTTCTATACGATATCGTACTAGACGACCCAAATTAGATGGTTCATCAGCCTCCGGGAAACTGTATCTTTTTTGTGCTTCGTGTAGTAGCTTCTAGGCAGCTCCTTTTCCTCGTCCACGGGCCAGGCCTGAAACTAGCTACTGTGTCTAAAAGCTGACGTAAAAGGCATTTGAATGTAGCAGGAAGCTTTAGGGTTGGCCCTGTGGCTGGCTAATGGAGCTGACTGGAAGCTGTCATGCGTACCCCCAAATATAAACACAACTCCTGAGCGTTTGGTCTGCATATGCCCCCGCACATTTGTATCTGCACACACTTTTATTTAACCCGTCAAAATATCATTTTGCCCGGGTTTTACCCCCCAAAAGGAACACAGCTCCGAGTTGCCCCCTTTCTGCGGGCAGTGTAATAAACATTGGTAGTTTAAACACTACTTGACCAGATTTCCAACATGGATAGCTTGAAGTTGGTTATATGGCTTGAACTTGGTTACATGGCTCCAGCCAGCATATATTAAAACATGATGTTCACCTACAGCTTTTAAGGCTGCTCGCCGTCTTCCGTAGTAACATACTGTAGGCGCATGATATGTTGGCGAAAAATAGAGATGGCGGTTGGCACCCAAAAGGGGCTAAAATCATGGCGGATTTTAAAGGTTGGCGGATGTTACGGATTTTGGGTGCTCCATAAATTGGCTCAGATTACCAATGGCGGATGGCGGAATCTTTTTACATTTTCCCAATTCAAACCAGAGTCAAGTGTGACTAAATGAGTTATTCTGGGCATAAGCAGGAGTATAAGAAATGTTGGACCTGTCACTCTGTGTAAAAAACTTGAAGGAGGCAACAGTAGGCAGAGAGACTGAGGGAGGAGCCAAAACAGGGTTTGGCAACACCTGAGCGCCCAAAGCTGGTTGAGGATTCATTAACTTGAGGGCTAGAACGAAATTGAAGAAAAAATAATGGAAAGTCGTCGGGAATGCAGGAAGTTGTCCAGAGGGAGTTACTCCCCCCCCCCCCCCCCCCCCCCCCCCCCCTAACTGTGTGTACTGCACTGACTGTATTGGCCTGGCGATTTGTTGGCGGATGGCCCAATCCGCCAGCGCTTCCCGTTTGGCCAAAATCATCGATGGCGGACAGGTGTCCGCCATCTCATCCGCCAACATATCATGCGCCTACGGTGTATAATATCATTATAATATATATTAAAAAATAATATCGTAGGATATTAACAGCCCTAAGTAAATTGTTTGCTCAGGCAGGAGGTAGCATCCAGGGTACTACATTTTGTCAAATTGGTCAGCCCTTTGTAGTGCAAAAAGCGCAAAAACTGCGCGCTTAGCTCACAGGGGGTTGAAAAAACTGCGCGAAACGCGCAGTGAGGCTCAGAAAGCGTGCGTGAAATTGCGCTGCCGCGTGCGTTTTGTAGTACCCTGGTAGCATCCTCCACGAAAAGTTGATTCAAGCCGATTAATTTATTTCGAGTATAGGATGACTTAATTATTTGCGATTTATTGAGCATTTTTCAGGGTTTCCTGGGCACCTTATTTAGGGGGGGGGGGGGGGGGGGGGGGGGGGGGGGGGGGGTCAGCCCTCATTTGTTTGTTTGCTCACTAATTACTCAGAACTCCAAGTGCAATTATGAGACCACTCATGAGTAGGCCTTGGTAAGGGCAGTTCATTGGCACAACTTTGGACCTCGTTGCAAAAAGTACCCCCCCCCCCCCCCCCCAACCCAACCCCACCACAGCCCATTCCAAATGCAATTATAAGACCACCCTTGAGTAGGCCTTGGTGAGGGCAGTCCATTGGAACCACTTTGGACCACGTGCAATAAGTATACCCCAACCCCCCACACACAAACCGACAGCAACTGAATTGAATCGAAACGCATGAAGGTTGTAGCGCACGTGTCGCTCCCAATCAGATGCGTGCTCACGTGGGAGCACACATCATTTAGTCAGGCATGGAGTCTGATGTGTGCGGCTGCTGCGGAGGGACGGGGTGCACATACAAGCTGGTAAGGAGGGGCAAGGTGTTCCAGCCAGATGTGACGTGCGCAGCGGGTTACTTTAGCGAGGACGTGAGGTGGAGCCAGGCCCCCTGGGCCAAGGATGGAGCAAAGTGCACCAACACCCCACTTGAGTGCCCCTCGTGTGCTAAGTACATCTGGAAGTACAGCATGGCTGCCCACTGGAAGAGGAAGCATGGTCGAGAGGTGGCGCCAACTGGTCTGTGGGAGCTACAGACCAAGGGGTTAGCGTTTATGGAGAAGATTGCCAAGCAGTTGAAGCCAAGCAGATAGACCTTAAGGGGCAGTGACCAGACCTGAATCATGCTTAAAAAAACAGACCATGTGCACCGTTTTGTTTTTAAATTGCGTTTTAGAGTGTCTGTGCAGGGTCTGATTTTTACTTATTTTTCTGGCCACCTCCAGCGACGGCAAAGGGTGGCTTAAGGACTTGGACAACCTGGGGGGGTGGGTGGGTGGGTGGGTGGGGGGGGGGGCAGAACTGGCTTTTAAATACCGGTATCGTGCAATACCGGCACTTCAAATCCGAAGACGCCGTTGTGTGTGCCATACTGAAAACCCTCTGAAGCCGTATCTAAGTTGTAAAAAGAAAGTATTCCTATTTAAAAGGGGGGGGGGAGGGGGGGGTCAGCCCCCCCTCAGTTTTTTTAGGCTCGACGTTTGCAGTTTTTTTGTTTTACTCCTGGCTCAGGAAAAAAAAGCAATTGTTATCAAAACAATCAAAATGTAAGCAATCTTAGAAAAAATATGCTTGATCAAATTTCTTAATGCATTTATGGATAAACCAATGTAATATCGCACGACCTTCCACTTCTGGATTGCACCTCAGATAATGTGAAGGAATCATTTTGCTCTCAACTTGAGAAAATAGGTTCTGGAACTTTCTTCTAGTACCGTATCCGGAGCCTTCGTCAGTACATAAAAAAAACATGATGTTCATCTTGAACGGTTCCAGAATCTTGTAATTGACACACTTGAGCATCCCAAGGGTCAATGGGTCGCTTTCATCTTGAACGGTTATATGGCTCCAGCCAGCAATTTGGCTGCCTGCCGTTGCTTCCATCTATCAGTCTCCACCTCAAGATAGTGGGAGGAAGTTTTGGATCTAGCCATGTTACGAACTACGTTGTGAGGTAGGTCTCTGATGAGATAAGTAGGCATCTCAGGTTAACCAAACTTATCCCTGTGTGTCTTGCCCAGGTTTACTTTCTTGGCCAAGTCAAGCGGTTAGGGGGCGGCGTTAGTTCGCAAGACACGCAAGCTGAGTTGTAAGAGTTATGTGCTTTGCCTGCCGGTCAGGCATCGGTGGTGATTCTTTTTACTGAGGTGGCCTTACGGTGACTATAGCTAGCTCCGGCTTACGCTATGGTGTCCTTAACTTCACGTCCTGTGAGTAACGGTATTGCACAGATGTAACAATTTCAATTTCAATTATGTGCTTTACATGCCTTGTGATGCACGGTACCCTTGCTGAATAGACCCTACTTGCGAGAGTTGGAAGGGGGTGGTGAGGTTCAATTCCATCGGTATTTTGGCGTCCTGCCCCAAGCAACCTTGTGGTGCACGTGCAGAGTTGGGGGTGGCAGAGGCGGAGGCCGACGTGGTGGGGGATGGGGGAGGGCCCTCTGGGAGAGGGGTTCTTGGGTGGGGGGGGGTGGGGGGGGGGGGGGGGGGGGCGAAGCGGAATTAGGGGATGGGGGCTGCAGCTGATGGGGTGGCCTGAGGCGGCCATAGCTGGCACAGATACTGGAAGTGGCTCTGGTGCTGGTTTGGCAAACAGTCCAATAGCTGGCGATGGAACTGGCACTGTCACTGAGCCTTCGGTCTCTGCGGGGGGTGAGGCTGGAGCTGGAGTGGACGGGTCTGAGACTGGGATGGACGGGGTTGACCAAGAATGGGAGGGATCTCGGGAAGACTTCCTTCTCTTGTAATGCGACGGCAGCAGCGACAGCGGCGTTATTGATGCTGGATTCGCTGACCTTGGGTGGGGTCCTGCCCTGGCTGTCCTTCCTGTTACTACTGTTGCGCTCTACTGCGCCTGCAGCGACGTTGAGCGCTGCAGCCATTGTATCTTGGATCTGGGGGAGTTTACATCTGCGCTAGATTGCGCGGCATCCACATGCGCGCCTTTAGAAGAAACAATAGTCAAGCCTATCTTTGCTGCTTGCGAGAAAGTAACAGCCTACCACGGCAAGTACCTACATGTTTGATGGAGCTATAAAGGGCGTGGAAGAGAGGGGGAGGCGGAAATATGTTCTACGCGATAAGGGGAAAAGATTATTCGCTGATTGCCATCCGTCCGTTAAGCGGGGCGGGTAAAGATGTTCCCTAAATCAAGCGCATCAGAAATATGGGAAGGGGACAGCGCGTTTAGAAGCTCCCTCCACTGATAAATATTGTAGTTCAGAACAACGCGAACAGAAATTGATAGATTCTGTCGAGTCGAGTAAAAGGAATTCAGCTATGGCTGCTAACCTAACCGTCGACCACTAACTGAATCTCAACCGACTATGTCGAGGCCACGCCAACTCTGATGCCAGCTCAAACTCATCAGCCGCTTCAAGCCAAGCGTAAAGCAAAGTGTGCAATCGCACACTTTACATCACCCTTGGCTTGCAAGCGGCTAATGAGTTGCCTGCCACCCGTGAAAAAAACGGGTTCTGAAATCTTGCTTAGTAACCAAAACGGAATATGAAAGTCGACGAGAGCGAGTGCCTGCCCATTTGCCCAAGGGTTTCCATCGCAACTGCATCTCCTCCAAAGCGCTTCCCAACCTTCGCCATCCTGCGCCCTTGACTCCTGAAGGTAAGAAATTGAAGCTACCCTTGCCCTTGCCTTGCCCCAGCAAGATTGAAGTACGCAGATCTGGCGGGCATACCCAACAAGGACCCTGTCCACATCGTATGCGCTCTTTTGCCTAGGGCTAGCGATTGTGCCAAGTAGCGCTGGGACTCACGAACGCAGTTGAAACTGGGATTTCTGGACGATCCCAGACACGAGTTCCGGATATCCCCTTTGATCACGTCACGATATCCCCTTTGATCATGCAGCCAGGAAGCATGACGCATTCATGAATCGATCTCCAATGCATTCCTCGTCATCCCTGCAGGCAAGCAGGGCGGGCAAGCTACCTCGATTACACCTGTACGCGAGAAAGTGGAAATCGTGGTTATACATTAATGATGATGGTGACTGGGGTTGCATTGGGATGGTGGTTTTACACACCTGCCTAATCATATTTCCTTTTGTCTCGTTTGTTAGGGATTCCCAAACATTTAGTTTTCGTCTATCCAGTTAGTAGGGGGAAATACTTAAGCAGGAGTAGAAGGAAACATTTTTCAAAAATAACGAATTTTGTATTTACTAATTTCCCATTTTTGCAGGTCTAGGGCTTCTAGTCCCTTCTATCACCAAGCATCTGGACAGAAAACTAGGCCATAGCCAGGATCCAGCAACACGTGGAGCTCTGGATGGCAGGCATGCTAGCAGATATGGTTAAAGACAAGAAGAGAGCTGATGGGATGGCATCCCTGATGGCAGACACCATGCGAATGGCCCAAGAGGCCAAGAGACGTGCGACTCAAGGCCCCCTACCTGTGATGCATGCCACTCTTCCAGATAGGATGGGAATGGTGCTGCAGCATCGTGCTTTAGTGGCCCGAGCCCGGGACACTGAGAATACGGTTCATCAGCAGGGCTCACCAGTGAGGAGTATTCTGCTGGCACCTGTGACACACGGGGTCGCTCCCCAGGGACTGTCTGGTTTGGAGCCTATCGTGCTTTCTGAGGCTCTCCAGAAAGTGAATATGATCCAAATCGGTCGGGTCATGTTCTTGACCATCGTGGAGGAAGCGTATCGAACTGTTGCCACCTCTATGATTGTTCGAGACACTGAGGGGAACAATATGTGTCTGCATCTATACAATTATGTGCCACCGGAGGTGCTACCAGGGGTGATGCTACCCGTCGGCTCCCGCATTGCTTTGGTACATCCGTACCTGCGCTTCCCTCGTGATGACCAGAGAAATTGGGTGTGTATGCGATGTGACAATCCACAAGCTGTCCACCTGCTTTCTGAGCGTCGCTACGAGCAGTGCACAGTCCACTCTGACTTCGAGTGGACGGAGGAGCAGGAGGTGATCCAGGTGTCGGCTCCTGCTGCAGCAGAGCTTAGCGAGCAGGCAAGCTGGCATTTTCTAGTGGCCGCTTCCTCGAGGCCATCAGTTTCTACAACAAAGCCCTGCGAACTGCACCTCCAGAAGACCCAGCCCGAGCTCACTTCTTGTGCGATCGAGCGCAATGCCATGTTAGCAAGGGTCGCTGGTCTGCTGCTCTTGCTGAGTCTGAGGAGGTGCTCAGATTGGATCCCACAAACGAGAAGAGCGCCTACTGCAGAGCTCTTGCATTATTGATGCTGCAGCGGCCTGTGGAAGCAAGGGAGGCAGCAGCTGATCCTCTGCTTGATAGCCTGGCCACAAGCGGCAAGACTGGAGCTGCCACCGAAGTGTCTACCTTGCGTGCTGATATTGAGCGTGCAGTGGCTTGAGCAGAAGGAGTCTATGACTTGCATGCTCTGCTCAAAGAGTCTGAGAGTGGTGTGAGTGATGCATCCCCCGGTTGCGTCTCCCAACGCCACTGTGACTACGAATCGCCACTTATCAAGATGGTGGAGGGCAGCAGGGCAAAAGGCCGTTGTATGGTGGCTGAGAAGGCAATCCCTGCAGGAACACTGCTCATGGCAGCCAAGGCATTTGCTTTCGAGCCAAGACAACATTCACTTTATTGATACCTCTATGGGAGCCTCGCACATGGATGCTGGGAGTAATGCTCGCATGCTACCTCGGGTTGTCCAAGCTATACTGGACAGACCTGAGAGCAGCAGTGAACTGTACACACTGAGCGCTGGTCCTGCCTTTGATGGCAAGCCTCTGCCAGGGTATACTGGCGCTGTGGACGTGCCGCTCATTAGAGGGATCCTATGCAACAACTGGTTTAGTGGTACTCAAGGTGGCCTGTGGCGACTGATCAAGGAGCTACAGTGGAACAAGAAGTCTGGTGATCTACTCCCCGCATCCGAAAGAGAGGAGATGAGGAGCAAGTGGTTGTCCATGTTTAATTCGGTCAAGACAGCCACAGGCCTTTGGATTCGTCCATCCCTCTTCAACCACAGCTGCCTGCCCAACAGCACCTACTTTAATGTGGGCGACGTCATGTTCATCAGCACCACTCGGGATGTTGAAGCTGGCGAGGAGCTGCGTCTGTCGTATTTAGATCCCATGGAGCCGTTCGAGGAGCGTACCCGAACTTTGGCTGGATGGAACTCTGGCAACGGCTTTGAATGTGACTGCGCTCGCTGTGATGCTTGCCGCGACCACCCCCAGATAGCCTCCCTTGAAAGAGAGGCGTTCGCAATGCTCAAGCGTGTCACACAACTGTCGGCTACAATGCCGATGGGTGCAGCGATCGGAAGAGTAAAAGCCCAATTTCCAAGCTCGTGCCTTGCGGCCTTGGAGCGCTTCTCCGACCGTGAAGTTTGTGGTGTGCTCTTGCGGACGCTTGAGCTGGATGCAGAAGCGTTGGCAATCTCTGGAAAACCAGATAAGGCTATCCCTATCTACCAGCGCTTGCTAGACATCCGTGCCTCAGCTTTTGGCACCTTTGGTACAAGCACTGTCTATGTGTGTGACAGCCTCCGCCTTGCCATCACAGGCATCCAGGTTGGAAATCAGAGTTTGGCACGACAGTCTATGCTTGCAGCCTTCAAGGTGGCGTGCGTCCCTGGATGGCATGGCCTACCTCTCTCTCTGCCTGATTTGCACTTACTCATACCTGGCGACTACAGTGATTTAGGAAATGATGATCAACACACCATGTCTTCGTACTCTCGTTGCAACCAGCTTCTTTTAGAGGCAAACGCAGGAACGGGGAACCGGGCCGTACTAAAGTCGCCAGATTTCTGCTCATACTGCATTGAAAGGGCTCCCAAGCTGTTTCGGTGTACAGGGTGCAGGGAGCTGTACTGCTCCAGGGAGCATCAGAAGTCCCACTGGAAGATCCATAAAAAGGAGTGCAAGTAGCTCTCGGGGAAACGCCTGTTTTGCGCGGGTTTAGCGAATGGATTGATTCGATGCGTATTTGTATTTGAGTGTAGCAGTTGGATATGCTCGCCAGTGCACAACCTAGAGGCAGCTCAGGCAGCTGAGGATTGGAGGAGGGCTCAGGGGGACCCCCCCCCCCCCCCCCCCCCCCCCCCCCCCCCCCCCCAAGTATGAGTGCTTGGCCAGAACCGTATTGTTGCATTGGTCATATGCTCAGAATCTATGATCAAGTCTGGATGGTAGTTGTTTGAATTGATGTATTGATGCTGTCTAATTGACACGTATGGATAGTGAACAAACCTATCCTTGCCACCCATAGTAGCGACATACTTAAATTGCGCCAAAGCTACAAAGTCATAAATATATAAATACATAGTACGCCTTGTTACGAGGCGTGAGGTTGAGGGGGCCAGCCTGTTTGCTTTCACTGGGGCCAACCACCAATAGGGGGGGGGGGGGCTATCATCCCCCTGGGGGAGGTTTTTGGGCCTGTTCTATATGTCTTCTGCACGCGACAATGGACTGGAAGGAGCAGCCTTTTTCCTAACATAAATGGTGTACGCACGATTATTAATGTGTATTAGCGAAATGGTCCATCGTTTTCTCAGGTCTGGGTTATGTCTCGAGCTCGCGAGACTTTGGCCTGAGCATTGTTCATGAACGATTATAAATGTTCCCTTTTGACCCAAACGCTGGCTGCAGCATTGTGTTGGCTCAGGCATCACGCATCCCAAATTCCCAATGGAAGCATGCCTTGGACTGAACACTGGGTGATGCGCTGGACAGATACCAGCCAGCTCATCCTGCTTTCCGCCTGCTTCCTTGATTTCCTTGATGGCTTTGCTTTTGATCGAGCTATTTAGAATGGCTTAGAGATTCTTCGCCTTTCCACTGAGCCACGAGCCCACGACCTAGAACTGCTTGAAGGCAGATGCCTGCATCCCGTTTGACAGCCATTTGGATGCACCCTTAACCCTAGACTCCTGCAAGGCGTGCAGCGGGGGCTTTCCGTTGGCTTTCCACCTGCTTCCTTGATTTCCTTGATGGCTTAGCCAAGATCGCTCTGACCATAGTCGAAGGGTCTGTGGAGGAGGAGAGTAACATCTCTGCCATGCATTTCATCAAAGACCTGACGAGGAATCGGCTTGAGGAAAAGCACCTCAACGTCGCTGCGCAGGCATTCGTCATGCGCCGCATTTTTTCCTTTGACGAGAAATTAAGAGAAATTGTCATGTAACCGTGCAAGCCCTGGGGAATTTCTGGAATGTCTACTATCGTTTTTCTTCCAGCAAAACTGTAATCGTGCAAAATCATTCAAAACGATTATTAATGTCTTCATGTCCCCTTAGTGCAGACCCAGGAATCGGACCCAAACGATTATTAATGTTTCGTCCAAAAACCTTAGGAACATCACTGGGAAGGTGACAGTGGCATGGGTGTGAAGTTTGGCGCAGAGCTTGAGGGCGGCTACTTGGGAGATACCTATGCGGGTGTGGTTGGGAAGTACATTGATAGTTATGGTCCCTGTGGTAACCAATGTAACAATTGGGTGTATCACTTTATATCCCTGATCTTTCAGAGCCTGTGATAGGGTATTGTGCTGATTCCCCTTTACCGCTTATTTTAACCAAGTGGTTGGTGTCAGCAGTAGCCGGCTTCAACTATGTGGATGGGAGGACATGAGGTGCGATTGGAGCATGTTTTTTTATCTGGCATCTGGCAGCCGTAAACCAGGGTTTTTCTTTTGAGCGATGTGTCGCTATTAGCGATGAAAACCATCGCTTTCGAGATTGGCCTAGTGATGAAAGCGGTTTGAGCGATGCACCTAGATCTGGCCAGCCCAGCAGACTCAGCCAGGGAATCCAGGGGCCTGGCCTGGGCAGTCACCTGCCTGGAACATTCCAAGTTCCAACCGCTACTACTAGAACCTAGAAACCCTGACACGACGTAAACAATAAGTTTATGGCACGCCGGATGCTCCAGCCAAGCATCGACATCCGAAAACACTACCCACATCTGGGAGTGCCCTATAAATCAGGCTTGTTAGAATCCCTCACGTAGGCTATCCGATCACTTAGGCCAACGTACCATGTGCAGCAGATGAGCAGAAATATATAATACCGTATAACATAATCATTGTAATCGCAAAACAAAATTATCACTGCAGCACGAAGTTAGGGCCCAAGTCGAACGAATGTGTGGGTTTCAGTTCATCAGTGCTTTGCATTAGCCCCTCTTCATTCCAAGGATGGGCAAGTTCAGGCTTTAGGGTTCAGCCCCTTTTTAACCCCTTCCCAAGGTTGGGCAAGTCCCTTTATCCCATGGACTGTTACAGAAAAGGTAGATTAAAAAAACAAACATTACTGGACTTAATTACTGTAACCACAACAAATTGAATACAACGGGGGCCTGGAGTTCGTGCTATGCTGACAATTAGACTTCACATTTATTGATTTATAAATGTAGCAAGATGCTTCCATCCCCTAAATGAGTCAGGGTTCATTAGCATTGTCGTATTAGAGCCATTGACGACTGAATCATGCTCGATTCCTAATTTTAAATCATCCTCTCCGCAAATGACACTAAAAAAACGCATTTCATCCTGTACTGCTCTCCTACCTGCAACCACCATATCACCGCATCTACAAATTATATTAGAAGGGGCCAGGCCCCGACCCCATAATTCAGATTCAATATTTAAGTTGCGCGCACGAAGACGTAATCTAGCAATGTATTTTATATCATCCTTATTATTGAACACGTTGGTATACGCGGATTTAAAATCTATTTCGTCAAGAGGTCTCATCTAAGTTGCAGAGGTAATAGCTTTAATACTATTTCTTTGCTGGTCATTTAACCTTCTGGGATTTGACTCAGAAATTTAAATGACCAGCAAAGAAATAGTATTAAAGCTATTACCTCTGCTCCTCCACAGACCCTTCGACTATGGTCAGAGCGATCTTGGCTAAGCCATCAAGGAAATCAAGGAAGCAGGTGGAAAGCCAACGGAAAGCCCCCGCTGCACGCCTTGCAGGAGTCTAGGGTTAAGGGTGCATCCAAATGGCTGTCAAACGGGATGCAGGCATCTGCCTTCAAGCAGTTCTAGGTCGTGGGCTCGTGGCTCAGTGGAAAGGCGAAGAATCTCTAAGCCATTCTAAATAGCTCGATCAAAAGCAAAGCCATCAAGGAAATCAAGGAAGCAGGCGGAAAGCAGGATGAGCTGGCTGGTATCTGTCCAGCGCGTCACCCAGTGTTCAGTCCAAGGCATGCTTCCATGGGGAATTTGGGATGCGTGATGCCTGAGCCAACACAATGCTGCAGCCAGCGTTTGGGTCAAAAGGGAACATTTATAATCGTTCATGAACAATGCTCAGGCCAAAGTCTCGCGAGCTCGAGACATAACCCAGACCTGAGAAAACGATGGACCATTTCGCTAATACACATTAATAATCGTGCGTACACCATTTATGTTAGGAAAAAGGCTGCTCCTTCCAGTCCATTGTCGCGTGCAGAAGACACATAGAACAGGCCCAAAAACCTCCCCCAGGGGGATGATAGTCCCCCCCCCCCCCTATTGGTGGTTGGCCCCAGTGAAAGCAAACAGGCTGGCCCCCTCAACCTCACGCCTCGTAACAAGGCGTACTATGTATTTATATATTTATGACTTTGTAGCTTTGGCGCAATTTAAATATGTCGCTACTATGGGTGGCAAGGATAGGTTTGTTCACTATCCATACGTGTCAATTAGACAGCATCAATACATCAATTCAAACAACTACCATCCAGACTTGATCATAGATTCTGAGCATATGACCAATGCAACAATACGGTTCTGGCCAAGCACTCATACTTGGGGGGGGGGGGGGGGGGGGGGGGGGGGGGGGGTCCCCCTGAGCCCTCCTCCAATCCTCAGCTGCCTGAGCTGCCTCTAGGTTGTGCACTGGCGAGCATATCCAACTGCTACACTCAAATACAAATACGCATCGAATCAATCCATTCGCTAAACCCGCGCAAAACAGGCGTTTCCCCGAGAGCTACTTGCACTCCTTTTTATGGATCTTCCAGTGGGACTTCTGATGCTCCCTGGAGCAGTACAGCTCCCTGCACCCTGTACACCGAAACAGCTTGGGAGCCCTTTCAATGCAGTATGAGCAGAAATCTGGCGACTTTAGTACGGCCCGGTTCCCCGTTCCTGCGTTTGCCTCTAAAAGAAGCTGGTTGCAACGAGAGTACGAAGGCATGGTGTGT
Organism: Chlamydomonas sp. ICE-L; assembly: GCA_013435795.1. Taxonomy (NCBI): domain Eukaryota; kingdom Viridiplantae; phylum Chlorophyta; class Chlorophyceae; order Chlamydomonadales; family Chlamydomonadaceae; genus Chlamydomonas; species Chlamydomonas sp. ICE-L. The sequence goes on along the minus strand of JACBWV010000264.1, from coordinate 535,187 downwards.
TGATCATCATTTCCAAAATCACTGTAGTCGCCAGGTATGAGTAAGTGCAAATCAGGCAGAGAGAGAGGTAGGCCATGCCATCCAGGGACGCACGCCACCTTGAAGGCTGCAAGCATAGACTGTCGTGCCAAACTCTGATTTCCAAACTGGATGCCTGTGATGGCAAGGCGGAGGCTGTCACACACATAGACAGTGCTTGTACCAAAGGTGCCAAAAGCTGAGGCACGGATGTTTAGCAAGCGCTGGTAGATAGGGATAGCCTTATCTGGTTTTCCAGAGATTGCCAACGCTTCTGCATCCAGCTCAAGCGTCCGCAAGAGCACACCACAAACTTCACGGTCGGAGAAGCGCTCCAAGGCCGCAAGGCATGAGCTTGGAAATTGGGCTTTTACTCTTCCGATCGCTGCACCCATCGGCATTGTAGCCGACAGTTGTGTGACACGCTTGAGCATTGCGAACGCCTCTCTTTCAAGGGAGGCTATCTGGGGGTGGTCGCGGCAAGCATCACAGCGAGCGCAGTCACATTCAAAGCCGTTGCCAGAGTTCCATCCAGCCAAAGTTCGGGTACGCTCCTCGAACGGCTCCATGGGATCTAAATACGACAGACGCAGCTCCTCGCCAGCTTCAACATCCCGAGTGGTGCTGATGAACATGACGTCGCCCACATTAAAGTAGGTGCTGTTGGGCAGGCAGCTGTGGTTGAAGAGGGATGGACGAATCCAAAGGCCTGTGGCTGTCTTGACCGAATTAAACATGGACAACCACTTGCTCCTCATCTCCTCTCTTTCGGATGCGGGGAGTAGATCACCAGACTTCTTGTTCCACTGTAGCTCCTTGATCAGTCGCCACAGGCCACCTTGAGTACCACTAAACCAGTTGTTGCATAGGATCCCTCTAATGAGCGGCACGTCCACAGCGCCAGTATACCCTGGCAGAGGCTTGCCATCAAAGGCAGGACCAGCGCTCAGTGTGTACAGTTCACTGCTGCTCTCAGGTCTGTCCAGTATAGCTTGGACAACCCGAGGTAGCATGCGAGCATTACTCCCAGCATCCATGTGCGAGGCTCCCATAGAGGTATCAATAAAGTGAATGTTGTCTTGCTCGAAAGCAAATGCCTTGGCTGCCATGAGCAGTGTTCCTGCAGGGATTGCCTTCTCAGCCACCATACAACGGCCTTTTGCCCTGCTGCCCTCCACCATCTTGATAAGTGGCGATTCGTAGTCACAGTGGCGTTGGGAGACGCAACCGGGGGATGCATCACTCACACCACTCTCAGACTCTTTGAGCAGAGCATGCAAGTCATAGACTCCTTCTTGCTCAAGCACTGCACGCTCAATATCAGCACGCAAGGTAGACACTTCGGTGGCAGCTCCAGTCTTGCCGCTTGTGGCCAGGCTATCAAGCAGAGGATCAGCTGCTGCCTCCCTTGCTTCCACAGGCCGCTGCAGCATCAATAATGCAAGAGCTCTGCAGTAGGCGCTCTTCTCGTTTGTGGGATCCAATCTGAGCACCTCCTCAGACTCAGCAAGAGCAGCAGACCAGCGACCCTTGCTAACATGGCATTGCGCTCGATCGCACAAGAAGTGAGCTCGGGCTGGGTCTTCTGGAGGTGCAGTTCGCAGGGCTTTGTTGTAGAAACTGATGGCCTCGAGGAAGCGGCCACTAGAAAATGCCAGCTTGCCTTGCTCGCTAAGCTCTGCTGCAGCAGGAGCCGACACCTGGATCACCTCCTGCTCCTCCGTCCACTCGAAGTCAGAGTGGACTGTGCACTGCTTGTAGCGACGCTCAGAAAGCAGGTGGACAGCTTGTGGATTGTCACATCGCATACACACCCAATTTCTCTGGTCATCACGAGGGAAGCGCAGGTACGGATGTACCAAAGCAATGCGGGAGCCGACGGGTAGCATCACCCCTGGTAGCACCTCCGGTGGCACATAATTGTATAGATGCAGACACATATTGTTCCCCTCAGTGTCTCGAACAATCATAGAGGTGGCAACAGTTCGATACGCTTCCTCCACGATGGTCAAGAACATGACCCGACCGATTTGGATCATATTCACTTTCTGGAGAGCCTCAGAAAGCACGATAGGCTCCAAACCAGACAGTCCCTGGGGAGCGACCCCGTGTGTCACAGGTGCCAGCAGAATACTCCTCACTGGTGAGCCCTGCTGATGAACCGTATTCTCAGTGTCCCGGGCTCGGGCCACTAAAGCACGATGCTGCAGCACCATTCCCATCCTATCTGGAAGAGTGGCATGCATCACAGGTAGGGGGCCTTGAGTCGCACGTCTCTTGGCCTCTTGGGCCATTCGCATGGTGTCTGCCATCAGGGATGCCATCCCATCAGCTCTCTTCTTGTCTTTAACCATATCTGCTAGCATGCCTGCCATCCAGAGCTCCACGTGTTGCTGGATCCTGGCTATGGCCTAGTTTCTGTCCAGATGCTTGGTGATAGAAGGGACTAGAAGCCCTAGACCTGCAAAAATGGGAAATTAGTAAATACAAAATTCGTTATTTTTGAAAAATGTTTCCTTCTACTCCTGCTTAAGTATTTCCCCCTACTAACTGGATAGACGAAAACTAAATGTTTGGGAATCCCTAACAAACGAGACAAAAGGAAATATGATTAGGCAGGTGTGTAAAACCACCATCCCAATGCAACCCCAGTCACCATCATCATTAATGTATAACCACGATTTCCACTTTCTCGCGTACAGGTGTAATCGAGGTAGCTTGCCCGCCCTGCTTGCCTGCAGGGATGACGAGGAATGCATTGGAGATCGATTCATGAATGCGTCATGCTTCCTGGCTGCATGATCAAAGGGGATATCGTGACGTGATCAAAGGGGATATCCGGAACTCGTGTCTGGGATCGTCCAGAAATCCCAGTTTCAACTGCGTTCGTGAGTCCCAGCGCTACTTGGCACAATCGCTAGCCCTAGGCAAAAGAGCGCATACGATGTGGACAGGGTCCTTGTTGGGTATGCCCGCCAGATCTGCGTACTTCAATCTTGCTGGGGCAAGGCAAGGGCAAGGGTAGCTTCAATTTCTTACCTTCAGGAGTCAAGGGCGCAGGATGGCGAAGGTTGGGAAGCGCTTTGGAGGAGATGCAGTTGCGATGGAAACCCTTGGGCAAATGGGCAGGCACTCGCTCTCGTCGACTTTCATATTCCGTTTTGGTTACTAAGCAAGATTTCAGAACCCGTTTTTTTCACGGGTGGCAGGCAACTCATTAGCCGCTTGCAAGCCAAGGGTGATGTAAAGTGTGCGATTGCACACTTTGCTTTACGCTTGGCTTGAAGCGGCTGATGAGTTTGAGCTGGCATCAGAGTTGGCGTGGCCTCGACATAGTCGGTTGAGATTCAGTTAGTGGTCGACGGTTAGGTTAGCAGCCATAGCTGAATTCCTTTTACTCGACTCGACAGAATCTATCAATTTCTGTTCGCGTTGTTCTGAACTACAATATTTATCAGTGGAGGGAGCTTCTAAACGCGCTGTCCCCTTCCCATATTTCTGATGCGCTTGATTTAGGGAACATCTTTACCCGCCCCGCTTAACGGACGGATGGCAATCAGCGAATAATCTTTTCCCCTTATCGCGTAGAACATATTTCCGCCTCCCCCTCTCTTCCACGCCCTTTATAGCTCCATCAAACATGTAGGTACTTGCCGTGGTAGGCTGTTACTTTCTCGCAAGCAGCAAAGATAGGCTTGACTATTGTTTCTTCTAAAGGCGCGCATGTGGATGCCGCGCAATCTAGCGCAGATGTAAACTCCCCCAGATCCAAGATACAATGGCTGCAGCGCTCAACGTCAGTAGAGCGCAACAGTAGTAACAGGAAGGACAGCCAGGGCAGGACCCCACCCAAGGTCAGCGAATCCAGCATCAATAACGCCGCTGTCGCTGCTGCCGTCGCATTACAAGAGAAGGAAGTCTTCCCGAGATCCCTCCCATTCTTGGTCAACCCCGTCCATCCCAGTCTCAGACCCGTCCACTCCAGCTCCAGCCTCACCCCCCGCAGAGACCGAAGGCTCAGTGACAGTGCCAGTTCCATCGCCAGCTATTGGACTGTTTGCCAAACCAGCACCAGAGCCACTTCCAGTATCTGTGCCAGCTATGGCCGCCTCAGGCCACCCCATCAGCTGCAGCCCCCATCCCCTAATTCCGCTTCGCCCCCCTCCCCCCATCCCCCCCCACCCAAGAACCCCTCTCCCAGAGGGCCCTCCCCCATCCCCCACCACGTCGGCCTCCGCCTCTGCCACCCCCAACTCTGCACGTGCACCACAAGGTTTGCTTGGGGGCAGGACGCCAAAATACCGAGGAATTGAACCTCACCACCCCCTTCCAACTCTCGCAAGTAGGGTCTATTCAGCAAGGGTACCGTGCATCACAAGGCATGTAAAGCACATAATTGAAATTGAAATTGTTACATCTGTGCAATACCGTTACTCACAGGACGTGAAGTTAAGGACACCATAGCGTAAGCCGGAGCTAGCTATAGTCACCGTAGGGCCACCTCAGTAAAAAGAATCACCACCGATGCCTGACCGGCAGGCAAAGCACATAACTCTTACAACTCAGCTTGCGTGTCTTGCGAACTAACGCCGCCCCCTAACCGCTTGACTTGGCCAAGAAAGTAAACCTGGGCAAGACACACAGGGATAAGTTTGGTTAACCTGAGATGCCTACTTATCTCATCAGAGACCTACCTCACACTGCCCCTTAAGGTCTATCTGCTTGGCTTCAACTGCTTGGCAATCTTCTCCATAAACGCTAACCCCTTGGTCTGTAGCTCCCACAGACCAGTTGGCGCCACCTCTCGACCATGCTTCCCCTTCCAGTGGGCAGCCATGCTGTACTTCCAGATGTACTTAGCACACGAGGGGCACTCAAGTGGGGTGTTGGTGCACTTTGCTCCATCCTTGGCCCAGGGGGCCTGGCTCCACCTCACGTCCTCGCTAAAGTAACCCGCTGCGCACGTCACATCTGGCTGGAACACCTTGCCCCTCCTTACCAGCTTGTATGTGCACCCCGTCCCTCCGCAGCAGCCGCACACATCAGACTCCATGCCTGACTGAATGATGTGTGCTCCCACGTGAGCACGCATCTGATTGGGAGCGACACGTGCGCTACAACCTTCATGCGTTTCGATTCAATTCAGTTGCTGTCGGTTTGTGTGTGGGGGGTTGGGGTATACTTATTGCACGTGGTCCAAAGTGGTTCCAATGGACTGCCCTCACCAAGGCCTACTCAAGGGTGGTCTTATAATTGCATTTGGAATGGGCTGTGTGTGGGTTGGGTTGGGTTGAGGGGGGGGGGGGGGGGTACTTTTTGCACGAGGTCCAAAGTTGTGCCAATGAACTGCCCTTACCAAGGCATACTCATGAGTGGTCTCATAATTGCACTTGGAGTTCTGAGTAATTAGTGAGCAAACAAACAAATGAGGGCTGACCCCCCCCCCCCCCCCCCCCCCCCCCCCCCTAAATAAGGTGCCCAGGAATCCCTGAAAAATGCTCAATAAATCGCAAATAATTAAGTCATCCTATACTCGAAATAAATTAATCGGCTTGAATCAACTTTTCGTGGAGGATGCTACCAGGGTACTACAAAACGCACGCGGCAGCGCAATTTCACGCACGCTTTCTGAGCCCCACTGCGCGTTTCGCGCAGTTTTTTCAACCCCCTGTGAGCTAAGCGCGCAGTTTTTGCGCTTTTTGCACTACAAAGGGCTGACCAATTTGACAAAATGTAGTACCCTGGATGCTACCTCCTGCCTGAGCAAACAATTTACTTAGGGCTGTTAATATCCTACGATATTATTTTTTAATATATATTATAATGATATTATACACCGTAGGCGCATGATATGTTGGCGGATGAGATGGCGGACACCTGTCCGCCATCGATGATTTTGGCCAAACGGGAAGCGCTGGCGGATTGGGCCATCCGCCAACAAATCGCCAGGCCAATACAGTCAGTGCAGTACACACAGTTAGGGGGGGTTGGGGGGGGGGGGGGAGTAACTCCCTCTGGACAACTTCCTGCATTCCCGACGACTTTTCATTATTTTTTCTTCAATTTCGTTCTAGCCCCCAAGTTAATGAATCCTCAACCAGCTTTGGGCGCTCAGGTGTTGCCAAACCCTGTTTTGGCTCCTCCCTCAGTCTCTCTGCCTACTGTTGCCTCCTTCAAGTTTTTTACACAGAGTGACAGGTCCAACATTTCTTATACTCCTGCTTATGCCCAGAATAACTCATTTTAGTCACACTTGACTCTGGTTTGAATTGGGAAAATGTAAAAAAGATTCCGCCATCCGCCATTGGTAATCTGAGCCAATTTATGGAGCACCCAAAATCCGTAACATCCGCCAACCTTTAAATCCGCCATGATTTTAGCCCCTTTTGGGTGCCAACCGCCATCTCTATTTTTCGCCAACATATCATGCGCCTACAGTATGTTACTACGGAAGACGGCGAGCAGCCTTAAAAGCTGTAGGTGAACATCATGTTTTAATATATGCTGGCTGGAGCCATGTAACCAAGTTCAAGCCATATAACCAACTTCAAGCTATCCATGTTGGAAATCTGGTCAAGTAGTGTTTAAACTACCAATGTTTATTACACTGCCCGCAGAAAGGGGGCAACTCGGAGCTGTGTTCCTTTTGGGGGTAAAACCCGGGCAAAATGATATTTTGACGGGTTAAATAAAAGTGTGTGCAGATACAAATGTGCGGGGGCATATGCAGACCAAACGCTCAGGAGTTGTGTTTATATTTGGGGGTACGCATGACAGCTTCCAGTCAGCTCCATTAGCCAGCCACAGGGCCAACCCTAAAGCTTCCTGCTACATTCAAATGCCTTTTACGTCAGCTTTTAGACACAGTAGCTAGTTTCAGGCCTGGCCCGTGGACGAGGAAAAGGAGCTGCCTAGAAGCTACTACACGAAGCACAAAAAAGATACAGTTTCCCGGAGGCTGATGAACCATCTAATTTGGGTCGTCTAGTACGATATCGTATAGAAATATCGACGATATCATATGATATATAGTACAATATTGTATGATGTTTCACCCAATAATCTTGGGGTCCAGTACAATATTGACACCCCTACCAGACCCTACATATCAATATTTAATTGAACGGAAGTGATCACAATAAACCCTAACCCTGCACAGCGGAGGTCCAAACTGCATACTGCAGTACTTCACAATATGTACTCCCTGGTTTCCGTGGGGACCACACTGGAGACTTGGAAGACGGTGAGCAGCCAAAGTTGGCTGAAAAATCATGTAACAATCCAATCCAATCACACGATGTGCTGCATGTTCAGTTCAAGTTCAACCTGCATGTCCAGGTGGGAGACCAGCAGTCCAGCACTATTTCTTTTTGTGGCTACTTGTGGTAGCTTCTATGCAGCTCCCTTTACCTGTCCTTGGGCCAAACCTGAAGCTAGCTAGTGCATATGAAAGCTGACACGGCGGGCATTTCAATGCAGCTGAGAGCCGTGGGCTTGATCCAGGGGCTAGCGATTGGATCTGGCTGGAAGCTGCCATCGTAGCCCAAAAAGGAACAGTGGAGACCAGTAACAGGAATGGCACACAAATCCACTATATCTCCTACAGCGAAATTGCTGGCTGAATCTATGTAACAAAGTTCAGGTGGCTGACCAGTGGCAGGAATGTCAAATAAATCCACTTCCATGATGAGCGCCCGTTCTACACACACAAGCAGGACGCTTGAACACTTGTTCATCCCGAGTGTAAAAGTGTGCTTTTTGTCTGTGTAGAACGAGCGCATATCATCCAAGGCCAGTTCATCACCATATCCATTATCTCCTACTAACTGTGACTATAGCTAGCTCCGGCTTACGCTATGGTGTCCTTCACTTCACGTCCTGTGAGTGAATGTATTACACGGATGTAACAATTTCAATTTTAATTATCTCCTACTGGTGGTTCATTGCATGGAGCTCACCAAAAGCAGTCAATGTGGCACATGCGAAGGCAAACAGTAGGTACGGTCCACTGCTTTTGTCTTGTGGCGACGCGTCGCAAATTGAGTGATTTGGTGCGACCCCAGTGCGACACACGCTGCCCCTGCGGAGCGCAGAGCCCGGGGGGGGGGGGGGGGGGGGGGGGGGGGGGGGGGGGGGTAATTTTGACTAGTTTAGCCAGACCCATGAGTTGCCATGCAGCAACGGATTGGCCAGGCGTCGTCGGAAACAAAAACAGTGTTACGGTCACGACTGCCAGCGACAGATAAATAAGGGAGATTGTCACAGAAACTATATTCTATTCAAAGACTCTGCGCCAATTTGGGAAACTGATGTTTGCTTGCATTCTGCAGTGTGATAGCAGAGTTTGAACATCGTTGCTAATCCCTTATATGGCGAGCAGCCTCAAGGCTGGAGCCATGTCACCACTTTGATTTTAACTAAAGTTCTGTTGTCTGGTGCCATCTGCTTCAAGTGGATAGCTTTTTGTCCGTTTATTAGGTTTTCTAAACCTCAACCATCAGCATTCACACACACGCACACATTCTCACTCCCCCCCCCCCCCCCCCCCCCCCCCCCACCACCACCACCACACACACACTTCCACACTCCCCACCACACACAAACTCCCCCCCCTCCACACACACCATAAGGGCAAATTGCTGGCTGAGGCTATGAGCTTCAAGTGGATAGCAGCCGATTGTTGTTTGCTTGCATTCTGCAGTGTGATAGCAGAGTTTGAACATCGTTGCTAATCCCTTATATGGCGAGCAGCCTCAAGGCTGGAGCCATGTCACCACTTTGATTTTAACTAAAGTTCTGTTGTCTGGTGCCATCTGCTTCAAGTGGATAGCTTTTTGTCCGTTTATTAGGTTTTCTAAACCTCAACCATCAGCATTCACACACACGCACACATTCTCACTCCCCCCCCCCAACCCCCCCCCCCCCCCCACCACCACCACACACACACTTCCACACTCCCCACCACACACAAACTCCCCCCCCTCCACACACACCATAAGGGCAAATTGCTGGCTGAGGCTATGAGCTTCAAGTGGATAGCAGCCGAATTGCTGGTTGCACTGTTTCATTTTTGGGCTACTCATGGCAGCTTCCAGCCAGCTCCATTAGCCAGCCACTTGGACAAGCCCAAATCTCTCTGCTGCATTTGAATGCCTGTCATATCAGCTTTCAGATGCACTAGTGAGCTTCAGGTTTGGCCCAAGGGAGGGTGAAAGGAGCTGCCTAGAAGCTGCTACGTGTAGCCCAAAAATGAATCAGTGCAAATTGCTGGTTGAAGCTTTGAGCTTCAGGTGGACAGCTGTTTGTTCATTTATTAGTTTCTCTAAACCTGTACCATCAGCATTCAGCAAGCATTCGGCGAGCATCCAAATTGCTGGCTGAAGCTATGTAACCAAGTTCAAGTTATCATTAGCATTTGGCGAGCACTCGGCGAGCATCCAAATTGCTGGCGTAATCTATGTAACCAAGTTCAAGTTACCATCAGCATTCAGCCTCCCGCCGCTCTGCTGACTACTGTGTACTATAAACGACTGTGGATTGTATAGAAGCCCACGTACACAAGACCCTCATGGCTGTTTGGAACACACGCCTGCACTGCACAAGCATAGCATATGCAAATCAACTTGGACTCTGTGTTGCTTCTTAAGCTTGCTAGGCTTTGCAGTGCTGCCATACCAGGTTAAGTGGCCATTTTATGCTATTTGTGGCCATTTTGTGACTTGGCCACTATTTGAATTTCCTTAGGGCTTTTAACAATGTCCTCAGTGCTTGAAGGGTCAGCAGAGCTATCGGGGATGGCAGATGAAGGCTGCTTCTTGGTCTCTGCGTCGCTTGTCAAGCTAGCTAGGGTTTGCAGTGCTGCCCTACGACGTTGAGTGGCCATTTGGTACCTTGGCCACTATTCGAATCTCCTTAGGGCTTTGGTGCCTTGGCCACGATTCACTGTTTCATTTAGGGCTACTTATGGCAGCTTCCCGCCAGCTCCATTGGCCGGCCACTTGGGAAAGCCCGAATCTCTCAGCTGCATTTGAATGCCTGTTTTATCAGCTTTCGGACGCTTTAGCGAGCTTCAGGTTTGGCCCAAGGGTGGGTGAAAGGAGCTGCCTAGAAGCTGCAACGCGTAGCCCAAAAATGAATCAGTGCCACTATTTGAGTTTCCTTAGGGCTTTTGTGCCTTGGCCACTATTTGAATTTCCTTAGGGTTTTTAACAATGTCCTTAGGGTCAGCAGAGCTGTCGGGGATGACAGACGAAGGCTGCTTCTTGGCACCAAACTTATTTAAGCAGTACAAGGACAATGCAACCAGCAGGCCTCCGAGAATGTACTTGTAGCTGAGAGGCTTGGGAAACACAACGAAACTGAGGATCACTTGAAACACCTGCGGAGCGGTAGTTGACAACAGACAGTGAAACCATTAAGGAGCGACAGTCGAAAACAGGCAGTGAAACAGTTAAAACAAAATAACTCAAAACACCTGCGGAGTTGTAGTTTACAGGAGACAGTGAAACCGTTGGGGAGCGGCAGTTGACAACAGACAGTGATACCAATGAGCAGCAGTTGATAATAGACAGTGAAACAGTAAAAACAGAATCATTTGAAACACCTGCGGAGTGGTAGTTGACAATAGACAGTGAAACCGTTGGGGAGCGGTAGTTGACAACACTGTGAATTCATTGAGCAGCAGTTCATAATAGACAGTGAAACAGTAAAAACAGAAACTGAGGATCACTTGAAAGACCTGCGGAGCAGTAGTTGACAAAAGACAGCGAAACCATCAAGAAGCGATAGTTGACGACAGACAGAGAAACCGTCAGTCACAACAGACAGTGAATAAGTTAGTCACAACAGACAGTCAAACCGTTGAGGAGCGATAGTTGACAACAGACAGTGAAACCATTGATGAGCGGCAGTTGACAACAGACAGTGAAATAGTATAAACAAAATCACTCGAAACACCTGCGGAGTGGTAGTTTACCATAGACAATGAAACTGTTGGGGAGCGGTAGTTGACAACAGACAGTTATACCATCGAGCAGCAGTTGACAATATACAGTGAAACAGTAAAAACAGAAACCGAGGATCATTTGAAACACCTGCGGGATTGTAGTTTACAATAGACAGTGAACCCGTTGAGGAGCGGCAGTTGACAACAGACATTGAAACAGTAAAAACAAAATCATTTGAAACACCTGCCGAGTGTTAGTTTATAATAGACAGTGAACCCATTGAGGGGCGGCAGTTGACAATAGACAGTGAGACAGTAAAAACAAAATTATTTGAAACACCTGCGGAGCAGTAGGTGACAATAGAAAGTGAAACCGTTGAGGAGCGATAGTTGACAACGGACAGTGAAACAGTAAAAAAACAAAATGAGAATCCCTTGGAACACCTGCCGAGCTGTAGTTGAGATTGTACATTCAGTCAAACTACATTGAGTCACAACTGACGATTCGGCAGTCCGGCGACGAAGAGAAGGGCATTAAGCTCAGGGATTTTTATTTCTGCTATATATAGCGATCGCTAGTTTTGACCCCGTTTCAGCAAAAATGTTGCTGTAAAAAAGTAAGAGAAAAAAAGGTTTTAACTTATTTTTGTCCTCAATTACCCTTAAAAGCTACAAAACGCTACAGAATGCACTCAAACGCTGTCCCTGGAGGAGCCCTGAAACCACGAAGCTAGAAGAAACCCACTTTCAGATTTGAAAACATAATCACTGATTAAGCTACTAACTGATTAAGCTCCCAACTGCTTAAGCTACCAACTGCTGAAGCTACCAACTGCTTAAGCTACCAACTGCTTAAGCTACCAACTGCTTAAGCTACCAACTGATTAAGCTACCAACTGATAGGTCATATGTAGGGTTGTCAAGTACAGTATCGTTAATCGTCTGATATATCGCGATATTATCTGATATATGATACAGTATTGTACGATATATCAAAATATTGTAGGATGTTGTATGATATATCGCATGAAATTCTTGGGGACCAGTACGATCTTTACATCCCTAGTCACATGTTTTTCTCTCTGACACAATAACAGACGTACCAGAAAGAATCTTAATACTGTCCACAGGACAGCAATAAAACACCGTACACTGACTTGAAGGCTCGCCAGGATGGCCAAGACGTCCAAGGCTTTGCAATATCGTTTTTCTTTCAGCTCTATGTAAGGTTATCCGAACATCCGGCCAACCAAAAAATTGAAGCCTGCCACGTATGCCAACTGTCTCATAATTAACTGGCTACAGTCAGCTCCATCATTGCCACCTTTCATCCCGTTGCCAACACACTCCGCCAATTTTCCGTGTCGCTTGCGATGCTGCATAGAACATGTTCGACAACACATCACCATTCCGTTGGCATTCCGTAGCTGAATGGCGCCGCATGGGTCTGGCTAAACCAGGGGCTAAACTAGTCAGAAATGCCCCCCCAACCCTATGCACTAATTCCATATGAGTATATGCTGCCTTACCCGCATTCCGCCGCTGCATGGCGCCGCACGGGTCTGGCTAAGCAAGGCGCTAAACTAGTCAGAAATGCCCCCCCAACCCTATGCACTAATTCCATATGAGTATATGCTGCCTTACCCGCATTCCGCCGCTGCGTGGCGCCGCACGGGTCTGGCTAAGCAAGGCGCTAAACTAGTCAGAAATGCCCCCCCAACCCTATGCACTAATTCCATATGAGTATATGCTGCCTTACCCGCATTCCGCCGCTGCATGGCGCTGCACGGGTCTGGCTAAGCAAGGCGCTAAACTAGTCAGAAATGCCCCCCCAACCCTATGCATTAATTCCATATGAGTATATGCTGCCTTACCCGCATTCCGCCGCTGCATGGCGCCGCACAAGTCTGGCTAAGCAAGGCGCTAAACTAGTCAGAAATGCCCCCCCAACCCTATGCACTAATTCCATATGAGTATATGCTGCCTTACCCGCATTCCGCCGCTGCATGGCGCCGCACGGGTCTGGCTAAGCAAGGCGCTAAACTAGTCAGAAATGCCCCCCCAACCCTATGCATTAATTCCATATGAGTATATGCTGCCTTACCCGCATTCCGCCGCTGCATGGCGCCGCACGGGTCTGGCTAAGCAAGGCGCTAAACTAGTCAGAAATGCCCCCCCAACCCTATGCACTAATTCCATATGAGTATATGCTGCCTTACCCGCATTCCGCCGCTGCGTGGCGCCGCACGGGTCTGGCTAAGCAAGGCGCTAAACTAGTCAGAAATGCCCCCCCAACCCTATGCACTAATTCCATATGAGTATATGCTGCCTTACCCGCATTCCGCCGCTGCATGGCGCCGCAAGGGTCTGGCTAAGCAAGGCGCTAAACTAGTCAGAAATGCCCCCCCAACCCTTATTATCAGCGCTCCTACATCAGCAGCTTCCCTGATAGGGTAGCCAAAGACTCCAGCAATCATGAGTATCAAATTAAATTATTATTAGCACTATAGCCTTGCGCAAGCTACCTCAGCAGCTTCACTGGTAGGGTAGCGAAAGACCCCAGCAATCATGATTATCAAATTAAATGTGTAATTAAATCATGATCAGAACCCATACCTTGCGCAGGCTCTTGACCACTTCTGCGTTGGTAGATCCAAAGTTTTTGATAAGCAAGAGAATAAGGCAGACAGTGATGTAGCCGAGCACAGAGAATGCGCAGATGTAGGGAACCGTCTGTGTGTGGCGCTGTGAGTGAGCTATTGCCTCCCAGATCTCCCCTGCACAGCACAGTTCGAATCATCTCAAATCATTCGACCAATTTCAAGTTGGAGTCATAGGGAACCGTCTGTATGAGACGCTGTGATTGAGCTATTGCCTCCCAGATCTCCCCCACACAGCACAGTTCGAATAATTTCAAATCATTTAGCCAAGTTCAAGTTCAAGTCATAGGGAACCGTCTGTATGTGACGCTGTGATTGAGCTATTGCCTCCCAGATCTCCCCCGCACAGCACAGTTCGAATACTTTCAAATCATTTAGCCAAGTTCAAGTTCAAGTCATAGGAAACCGTCTGTGTGTGACACTGTGAGTGAGCTATTGCCTCCCAGAGCTCCCCCGCACAGCACAGTTCGAATGATTTCAAATCATTTAACCAAATTCAAGTTAGAGTCATAGGGAACCGTCTGTGTGTGTCACTGTGAGTGAGCTATTGCCTCCCAGATATCTCCTGCAGTGGTGGTGGTGGTGGTGGTGTGTGTGTGTGGGGGGGGGGGGGGGGTGGGCAAGGCTGGAAGGAAATATGTACAACATGCAGAGCAGCCCCAGAGTCAGCTATTGCCTCCCACATCTTTGCTGCAGTGGTTGTGGTGGTTGTGGTGTGTGTGTGTGTGTGTGTGTGTGTGTGTGTGTGTGTGTGGGGGGGGGGGGGGGGGGGGAGAGGCTGGAAGGAAATATGTACAACATGCAGAGCAGCCCCTGAGTCAGCTATTGCCTCCCACATCTTTGCTGCAGTGGTTGTGGTGGTTGTGGTGGTTGTGGTGTGTGTGTGTGTGTGTGTGTGTGTGTGTGTGTGTTGGGGGGGGGGGGGGGGGACGGGCAAGGCTGGAAGGAAATATGTACAACATGCAGAGCAGCCCCTGAGTCAGCTATTGCCTCCCAGATCTTCGCTGCAGTGGTTGTGGTGGTGGTTGTGGTGGTGGTTGTGGTGTGTGTGTGTGTGTGTGTGTGTGTGTGTGTGTGTGTGTGTGGGGGGGGGGGGGGGGGAGAGGCTGGAAGGAAATATGTACAACATGCAGAGCAGCCCCTGAGTCAGCTATTGCCTCCCAGATCTTCGCTGCAGTGGTTGTGGTGGTTGTGGTGGTTGTGGTGGGTGGGTGTGTGTGTGTGTGGGGGGGGGGGGGGGGGGGGGGGGGGGGGGGGGGGCAAGGCTGCAAGGAAATAGGTGCAACATGCAGAGCAGCCCCTGAGTCAGCTATTGCCTCCCAGATCTCCCCTGCACAGCACAGTTCGAATCATTTGATCACCGTCCTTGCTTGATGTGAAAAAAGAAAAGAAGAGAAGAAGAAAAACATGTAACAGTCAAATATTGTTGTGTTGACGCTTTGAATGAGCCATTAGCTCCCAGAGCTCCCCTGCAGTGGTGGTGGTGGTGGTGTGCGTGTGAGGTGTGTGCGTCGGGGGGGTGGGGGAGTGGGGGGGGAGGAGGTAGCAAGGCTTCAAGGTAATAGGTGCAACATGCAGATCAGACCCTGAGTCAGCTATTGCCTCCCGGATCAGACCCTGAGTCAGCTATTGCCTCCCAGATCAGACCCTGAGTCAGCTATTGCCTCCCAGATCAGACCCTGAGTCAGCTATTGCCTCCCAGAGCTCCTCTGCACGCTGCAGTTCGAATCATTTGATCACCGACCTTGTTTGATGTGTTTCAACATTTCAAAATGCAACAATAAAAACATATATGTACATGAAGTAATTGACCATACACATCCACCAAATTGCCATTGTTGTGGTGGTGAGGGTCACTGGGTGGGTAGGTGATGTTAGGTGTTTGTGGTGGTATGGGTGATATATATATGTACATGAAGTACTTGACCATACACATCCACCAAATTGCATATTTGGGTATCCAGGGGTATCAGTGATTTTTTTTAAATCTGAAAGTGGGTTTTCTCAAGCTGTTTGGTTTTAGGCCTCCTCCAGGGACAGTATTTGTGTAGATTTTTGTAGCCTCTATAGCTTTTAAGGGCCATTTAAGGCAAATAAAAAACGGCAAGTTGGGCCAAAACGGTGTCAAAAGTAGCGATCGCTATATAGAGCGGGGAAACAATCCCTGAAGGGTACCATTCAGGGATATTTTTTTCAATTAAAAAAGAGGAAATCTTATTCCTTTTTATTTTATTACTCCCTGTTTTCCTCCCAAAACAGCATCCTTATTCCGATTTGGGTCGATTGGGGTCATATTTAGTCAATTTCAGCAGATTTCAGTGGAAAAAAAAACATTTTTTATTTTTAGGTTTCTTATTCCGGCAACTTGGGCCAAAATGGGGTCTCGTATTCCGATCGGAATGTATTCAGAAAAAATATCCCTGGTACCATATCAAAGCATTGCAATAGTGATCCTTGTTACGCCTCTGGAGGGCACTCACTTTAATTAATCAGCTTGAAGTAGCCGGACAACAATAAAAACAAAACAAACTTTTCAAAAACCCATATTTCCAAAATGTGACCGTCAAGACATATCCCTACATGAATTCCAAGAATATACATATTCACAAAATATCCAGGGGGGCACAGATGCACATACACCATGACAGAGAATTAGAGGAGGGTGTAAGCGGTTGATTCCGAAAATCCGGTGAAATTCTATGGACACTTTTCTGCCCCCCCCCCACCCCACCCCCCCTCCCCCCCCACCCCACCCCCTCACACACACACGTTCACCCACCCACCCCACCTACACTCCAGACCATTTCCAACTTTTCCAGGTAATTCTAACTTTTTACTGTTCGTTTGACTTCAGCCATGGACAGATTGCAATAACGCGGTCGTCATGCATTGCATATGGGAGGGGGTCGCGACCGTGTGGGATGAGGCTGGACGAGGGGTACTGCTCGAGCGGTTCACAACAACTCTCAGCAGGCAAGGTTGTTGACTTGCCATCCAAAGTTGACGGCTCTAAAGATATACAATTACTCTAAAGATACACAATTACTCTAAAGATATACAATTACTCTAAAGATATACAAATAATACAAAATGCTAAGTGAACTATCTCGTCATGATCTTGATTGATTTTCAGCACTCCAATGCGACCACCCAACTTAGCTAGCTAGCTATGGGCTGGCTATGGGCAACTAAAATGTTATGTTTTCTCTGCTTCCACTCAATATGGTGGGGGTTCACCCGGGTGTCACTGATGTAATGTTAAAGAAGAGATCATGTGCTGTCAGATGAGCTAACTTACACACACATTATTTTGAGGGCTTGCCCCCCCCCCCCCCCCCCCCCCCCCCGGCCCCCCCTTCATAAATATTTCAACTTTTTAAACCCCATCAGGGAGTATGTTTGTTGGCACCCTCCTGGTGAAACCAATAAAACGATTATTAAAAGATAATCATTGTGAAAACAGAATCATGATTATAAAAATAAAATGTTGTGACACCAACAATACGAGTACACAAAGAAAATCATTGTGAAATCCACCAAAAGATTTTTAATAAGAGACAGGGGGGGGGCAACTTCAAACCAAAATGACCCCATCGTCCAACTTTGCAGATATCATAGAGAGGATGAAGAATCCGCTTTTATTTTTTGATTTGGCCCAGTAGAAAAAAAGTGACGGTCGTCCTAAGTTTGGGGCCGCGGGGGAAGGGGAGGGGGTGGTGAAGGAAAAAATCTGACATTTTCAAAAAATTAGGTACTTTCCAGGCACTTTATTCTAGCCCCCAGAATGACATGGGAGTGGAACTAGGGTGTTCTTCTACTAAATACCAGTCAAAAAATGCTATTGGGGGAGAGACCCACCACATATTTTGCCCCGGGCACATGGGGGGGGGGGGGGGGGGATGGGGGGATCCAGGGTCTGTCTGTCTGTCTGTCTGTCTGTCTGTCTGTCTGTCTGTCTGTCTGTCTGTCTGTCTGTCTGTCTGTCTGTCTGTCTGTCTGTCTGTCTCCCTCTCCCTCTCCACACACAACGCCCTAACCAACATTTGTACAACGACGTACAGAGCAAGACCTCTTCTTTTTCCCTTCCCGTCACTGTGCGTCTGTTTTTGTTCTGGTGACTAGTGCTAGTTGATGTTATTCGATGGACCAACAATCAAAGGGCACTACCTGCGACAAGTGCGGTAAACAATTGCTTAGCGGCGACCACGGAAACTTAGGGCGCCATCAGAGTTCTCTTGCGTGATTGGCTGATTATTTAATGCCTGATTGAAACTTGGATTGAAGAACTGATTATTGAAGGCCTGATCCTGGCCTGATTATTGAAGAATATTGAAGGTGGGTACATTAGGGGCCAAGGGGCCCTGACCCACAAGCCCCACCAAACAATGTTACATTGATGATGATGATTTTCTATGTTTCAAACATTCCCAATGGTCTCTAGACCAACCTCAATGGATAGGCCTTTGAAAACCCTGTAAAATGAGCCTAATTAGACACCATTACACTGTGTGGTGGCTGAGATAGTGACTGTACAGTGGGTTCCGGAGCCGGGGGGGGGGGGGGGGGGTCTGCGGCAGGGTGCTTCGGCACTTTTTGGGGATGGGGTCTTTCATTTTTTTTTTGCCCCCCCCCCCCCCTTGATAAGAAACCCGTTTTTAAACCAACAAAACGATTACAAAAATAAAAACATTGAGACACCAACAAACCAATTCTTAAAAAATCGTCATTGCATAACTAACGAAACGATTATAAAAGAAAATCATCGTGAGACAAAAAAAACAATTATATAAAAAATTGTTGTAAAACCCGTGTGAAACCAACAAAACGATTATAAAAAGAGCATCATTGCCAAACCAACAAACCAATTATAACAATAAATTGTTGTGAAGCCCGTGTGAAACCAACAAAACAATTATAGTTAGAAAACCGCTGTGAAACCAACAAAACGATTATAAAGAGAGCCCCCGCACCTGATGCTAGGATGACAAAGAAGGACTCAGCTGCGGCAAACAAGCTTAGGTACAGCATGACCTCGGAGTGTGAGCATGGGGTCTTGATGCGGAAGAATTTTTTCTCCTCTAGGTTGGCTGTCATGGCATCACACATCTGGTAAACAGCAGGAGGACAAAGGTTTTAAACATGCTAGCCGCCCTTATCTAAGGCTAGTTGGCTTGGGGTGAGTATTTGATGTGGGATCGTAGTGGTGCATAGGATGGCGTTTCATCTGAAGTGGATCTTAAACAGGCTGGCCGCCCTTATCTAAGGCCAGTTGGCTTGGGGTGAGTACTTGTTGTGGGATCGTAGTGGTTGCATCGGATGTGTTATCTGAAGTAGATTCTTACAACAGGGCTGGCCGCCCTTCCTTATCTAAGGCAGTTGGCTGGGTGAGTACGTGTGTGGGATCGTAGTGTGCATAGGATGAGTGTCTCATAAGGAAGTAGATCTTAAACAGGCTGGCCGCCCTTATCTAAGGCCAGTTGGCTTGGGGTGAGTACTTGTTGTGGGATCGTAGTGGTGCATAGGATGGTGTTTCATCTGAAGTAGATCTTAAACAGGCTGGCCGCCCTTATCTAAGGCCAGTTGGCTTGGGGTGAGTACTTGTTGTGGGATCGTAGTGGTGCATAGGATGGTGTTTCATCTGAAGTAGATCTTAAACAGGCTGGCCGCCCTTATCTAAGGCCAGTTGGCTTGGGGTGAGTACTTGTTGTGGGATCGTAGTGGTGCATAGGATGGTGTTTCATCTGAAGTAGATCTTAAACAGGCTGGCCACCCTTATCTAAGGCCAGTTGGCTTGGGGTGAGTACTTGTTGTGGGATCGTAGTGGTGCATAGGATGGTGTTTCATCTGAGGTAGATCTTAAACAGGCTGGCCGCCCTTATCTAAGGCCAGTTGGCTTGGGGTGAGTATTTGTTGTGGGATCGTAGTGGTGCATAGGATGGCGTTTCATCTGAAGTAGATCTTAACAGGCTGGCTGCCCTTATGTAAAGCCAGTTGGCTTGGCTTGGGGTTGATACTTGTTGTGGGTTTGGGGTAGTGAGTAGGATGCTTCTGCTGTGGGTTGGTTGTTGGCATTGGTTGGCTGTGTGATGTGTGCGTTGTCGGATTGATGGAAGCGTAGGAGTGGAGCCTCGAGGTTGGCTGTCATAGCATGGCGCATCGGGTTAACAGCAGGAGGACAAAGGTTTTAAACATGCGGGGTTGGTACTTGTGGGTTTGGGGTGGTGTGTAGGATGCCTCTGGTGTGGGTTGGTTGCTGGCATTGGGTTGGCTGTGTGCGTTGTTGGTTTGTTGAAAGCCTAGGAGTGGAGCCTCTAGGTTGTCTGCCATAGCATCACACATCTGGTTAACAGGAGGAGGACAAAGGTTTTAAACATGCCGACCGCCCTTATATAAGGCCAGTTGGCTTGGGGTGGGTATTAGTTGTGGGATCTGTGTGGTGCATAGGATGGCATCTCACCTCAAGTGGATCTTAAACAGGCTGACCGCCCTCATGTAAGGCCAGTTGGCTTGGGGTGGGTACTTGTTGTGGGTTCCGGGTGGTGTGTAGAATGCCTCTGGCGTGGGTTGGTTGTTGGCATTAGGTTGGCTGTGTGCGTTGTTGGTTTGTTGAAAGCGTAGGAGTGGAGCCTCTAGGTTGTCTGCCATAGCATCACACATCTGGCTAATTGCAATAAGACAATGGTTTTGCTGGTCGCCCTTCTCTTAGGCCAGTTGGCTTGGCTTGGGGCGGGTACTTGCTGTGGGTTCGGGATGGTGTGTAGGATGCCTGTGGCGTGGGTTGGCTGTGTGATGCGTGCGTTGTCGGATTGATGAAAGCGGAGGAGCCTCTAGGTTGGCTGTCGTGGCATCGACATCTGGTTAACAGCAGGAGGACAAAGGTTTTAAACAGGCTGGCCGCCCTTACCTCAGGCCAGTTGGCTTGGCTTCACACATCTGGCGTACAGCAAGAGACACAAACATGTTTTTAGCAGAGCCCCCTCTTTAAGGGGGCGGGAGCCCCCAGGGGTAGGGTCACCCCGTTGTCCGTGCATGTGACCGTCTGAACGAGACGAAGCCTGACACGTCAGCCAACGGTCTCTTAACTAACTCGCTTCCGTTGCCACCTGTCGCTCTGTTGCGAACTCTCACCACCATTTTGTAGCGTCGCTTGCGACGCTGCATAGAACTTGTAATACGAACACTGGTCAGAGATTTGTGTACCTGCTACCCATCCCGATCGCTACTTCCAATCGCATTGGCCGAAATGTCCGCTACCTGAGACCCGAATGGTGATCCCAGCACTCAGACCCAAATCTGTACCCAGAACCCAAATCTGTACCCAGAACTCAAATCTGTACTCAGAACCCCACCCCACCCCAAATCTGTACCCAGAACCCCAATAAACACAATTTACTACCCAGGAGGACTAAGATTTTAATAAGGACACTGGTTTACATTAGGACGCACATTTGCAAAAGAGTCGATAACCGTGCGCAAGGGTCGATGTGTCCTAAATTGTATTTTCCTCTGCGAGCAGCAGCTTCTAAGCGGCTCCCCTGGCTTTCTACCTAGCCAAACCTAAAGCAACGCAGTGCACCTGGAAGCTGACAGAATCATTGTTCCATTACTATTGAAATCGTGGAGCGTAGCCCAGTGACTGGCTCATGGAGCAGCCTTGAAGCTGCTAATCATAGAGGAAAAGAAAAGCCATGTGATATATAGAGCTGGAAAGAAAAGCCACGCAATGTGTTGGGGTGAAAAAAAGCACTGTGAAATGTACAGCTGAAAAGAAAAGCTGCGTGATGTGTAGGGCTGAAAAGACAAGTCATATCAGTCACATGCAGTGTTGCAAGCAACGCGGAAAATTGGTGGAGTGTGATGGCAACGGAACGACAGGTGGCAACGGACTGGAGCCGACCAAATCCAGTTAGTTATGAGACGGTTGGCTGAACTGTCAGGCTTCAATTTTTCGGTCGGACAGACAATAGGGGCTCCTGCCCCCCAGAAAGGGGGGCTCAGCCAAAAAGCCATGTGATGTGTGGGGCTGGAAAGCATGTGGCGGGATGTGATGCGGCTGAAAAGCATGTGGCAGGATGTGATGTGGCTGAAAAGCAAGTGGCGGGATGTGTGGGGCTGAAAAGCAAGTGGCGGGATGTGATGTGGCTGAAAAGCATGTGGCGGGATGTGTGGGGCTGAAAAGCATGTGGCGGGATGTGATGTGGCTGAAAAGCATGTGGCGGGATGTTTTCA
This sequence comes from Chlamydomonas sp. ICE-L, assembly GCA_013435795.1. Classification (NCBI taxonomy): domain Eukaryota; kingdom Viridiplantae; phylum Chlorophyta; class Chlorophyceae; order Chlamydomonadales; family Chlamydomonadaceae; genus Chlamydomonas; species Chlamydomonas sp. ICE-L. Next base: position 513,335 of record JACBWV010000264.1, on the reverse strand, counting down.
GGATTCGAGTCTTTGAGAACTAACTGATGATTGGTTGATACCGTGCCGGACGTGTAACCCTGTGTGGGGGGGGGCCTACCTGGCCCCAGGCCGACTTGATACCGTGCCTTGCAGGACACCACACCGGACTAAGATGATTGGTTGATACCATAGGAAGTATAGTTGTTGACCAGATCGCTTGAGGATGACACGTCACCCAACCGTCTCGGAACTAACTGGCTTCGGTCCGCTCCAGTCCGTTGCCACCTGTCAATCCAATAGCCAACACCCTCCGCCGCTCTAGAGTGGCACTAAGAATCTCAAATTGTATTGGATAATGTGAGAGAGGAGAGAAAGGCTTTCAGTGATTTACAATGGTCTAGTGGTTGACCAGATTGCTTGAGGATGAAGAGTCGGGGGTTTGACTCCCCCTTCAGTCGCTCTTGGCGTTGCAGGTCGTCGTCAACTTCGATGGTAGCTTGTCCAGTTGAGGTAGGAGACCACTCCCCACCCGCGTACGACGGGCTCCCTTAACACTACGTCCCACCAGGCGTTGTCATTACCTTTAGGAAGTATATCGGCTTTTTGACGATCTATCTTTAGTGACTTCAGTGACTTCAGTGACTTCAGTGGCTTTTTGATGATTTATCTTTAGTGACTTCAGTGACTTCAGTGGCTTTTTGACGATTTATCTTTAGTGACTTCAGTGACTTCAGTGGCTTTTTGACGATTTATCTTTAGTGACTTCAGTGACTTCAGTGGCTTTTTGACGATTTATCTTTAGTGACTTCAGTGACTTCAGTGGCTTTTTGACGATTTATCTTTAGTGACTTCAGTGACTTCAGTGGCTTTTTGACGATTTATCTTTAGTGACTTTAGTGACTTCAGAAATTCAGGGACTTCGAAAAAAGCCTTGTAAAACGTCAAAACGTCAAATGGAGATAGGCGTCAGAACTTGTGAAAAGTCATAACCTTGTAAAACGTCAAATGGTGATAGACGCAAAAAGACAGGAAAGCTATAGACATGATAACTGATCGAGTGATTATGCAAAACGCATTTTGGTTTTCACCAAAACGAGGTAAATAAAAGAAAACGAGATAAATGAATGATAATCTTACCAAGGCCAGCGAAATGAGGATAATGCCTGTGTTAGCAAAGTTGGGGGTACCGGCTGCATCTCCAGAAGTGAAGAGTGCTATCCCTGCTACTAGCCCGATACCAGCACCGTACTGCGCCAGGGTGTACTTCTGGCCGACTATTAAGCTGCGGAAGCCCATGACTGGCAAGATTCGGCAGGACTTGAACACGATGCGAGTCGCGTAGTTGAGGTATGTGAGCGCCCAGTTGGTGAGGTACGCACCTCCCATGGCGAGAAGGGAGATCATGAAGTAGTCCTGGAATGGAAGGTGATGCGGAGGGGGTCATGGAGGGTATGTGTGTATGCGTGTGCGTATGTGTGTGTGGGGTGGGGGGTGGGGGGGGGGGGTCAGGGAGGGTATATGTGGGTGGGTTTGTGGGTGGGTTGAAGCTAATGTGCGGAAGCCCATTACTGTTAAGATTTGGCAGGACTTGAAGTATGCACAATGCAAGTCGCGTAGTTGAGGTATGTGAGTGCCCAGTTGGTTAGGTAAGCACCTCCCATGGCGAGAAGGGAGACCATCAAGTAGTTCTGGAATAAGAGGGGGGGGGGGGGGGGGGGGGGGGGGGGGGGAGCTGAGCCAACAGGTATAATTGAAGTTGTTGAGGTATGCGAGTGCCCAGTTGGTTAGGTAAGCACCCCCCCAATGCGAGAGGGGAGATCATGAAGTATTCCTGGCATTGGGGTTGTAGGGGGTGTTGCTGGTAGGTGTTATTGGGGGGTGTTGGAGTATGGTGCTGTTGGGGGGTGTTGTTGGGGGGAGTTGTTGTAGGTGTTGTAGGGGGTGATGTTGGGGGTGTTGTAGGGGGCGTTGTTGGGGGTGTTGTTGGGGGTGGGAGGGTGTGGTTTAGGTGAGAGGCAGGGGAGGTGTGTGCGTATATGGGTGGGATTCTTCACTCTTGCACATGTGATGTCATACTTGGTCTTCGCTGCAAGGCATGGGTGGGTGGGAATGGTGTGGGTGGGTGATAATGGCATGGGTGGGATATCAGATATGTGAGCGCCCAGTTGGATAGGCTAAAGTTACCATGAACATACGATATCATATGATGCAATTTGTATGAGATCATACTCCCCTTTGGTCAACATCGTACGATATGCCGTTCCCTACTAGTGGCCCACGCCAGATTACTAGAAACGGACCCTGTTGGAGTGTGTGTGGGGTGAGGGGGGGGGGGGGGGGGGGGGGGGGGGGGGGGGGGGGGCATCCATGGTGCCTTTGTCTGACACAATGTACCACCCACCCACCAACCCCCCCTGCCCCCCACCCCCCTCCACCCCCTACACAAGCACCCACCTTCTACCCAAACATACCCCTCACCCCCCCCCCCCCCCCTGTGAAGCTCACACCTGAGTCACGTCCCGCTGTCTACACCGATGTAATTACAACAAGTGCCCAGGGGTTGGGTGCAGTCGTGTTCATACTCCCCATGTTTACTCCGCCCAGTACTACCCACACAGCCATGGGAGTGCCCTACCACCAGTCACACAGCCACGAGACACTGGTGTGGGGTGCAGTAGTGCTTATACCCCCCATGTTTACTCCGCCCAATACTATCCACACAGCCATGGGAGTGCCCCACCACCACCAAAATAGCCATGAGGGTGCCCTACCACCATTCACACAGCCGCGAGACATGCTGGTGTGCGGTGCAGCAGTGTTTAAACTCCACATGTTTCTTCTACCTACAGAGGGTGAGCGGCCTAACAGCTGGTAGATCACACCAAAATGCGATCAAACCAATATTATGCAATTTTATCCAATATAATCAATCCAATATAATGTAATCATATAAAGCCAATGTAATCAAACCAATAAAATGTAATCTTATCAACCAATATAAGCAAACCAATATAATATAATTTTATCAAACCAATATAATCAAACCAATATAATGTAATCTTATCAAATCAATATAATGTAATCTTATCGAACCAATATAATGTAATCTTATCAAACCAATATAATCAAACCAATATAACGTAATCTTATCAAACCAATATAATCAAATCAATATAATGTAATCTTATCAAACCTATATAAAGTAATGCAATCAAACCAATAAAATGTATAATGTAATGTAATCAAACCTATATAATAAAATGTATAATGCAATGTAATCAAACCGAACTGTAGCTCACCCTGATTCGCCCATGCCTCTGGTTGTTCCTGGTGACTGCTGTCTCAACCCAGCCACATGCAGCGTAAGTGACATATGTTACGAATGTCATCCAGCCGCCAAAATTAAAACCGTCGATGCGAAAGACATGCTCTTGGAGCATTGAAAAACCTAATGCGCTTATAATTGATCTGTATGGCGGAGGGTGAGGAGGGGTGGGGTGGGGTGGGTGGGTGGGTGGGTGGGGTCAGGGTGGGGGTGAGAATGAGGGTCAGGGGGTCAGGATGGGGGTGAGAGTGAGGGTGGGGGGGTCAGGGTGGGGGTGAGAGTGAGGGTGAGAGTGCCAGCCATCCAGAAGCCAAAATTGAAACCAGCGATGCGAAAGACATACTCTTGGAGCATAGAGAAACCTAATGAGCAAACATTTGATCTGCGTGATGGAGGGTGGGAGGGTGAGGGTGAGGGTAGGGGTGGGGTGAGAGTGCCAGCCAGCCAGCCAGCCGCCAAAACTAAAACCAGCTATGCGAAAGACATGCTCAATGAGCATTGAGAAACCTAATGAGCTTATAGCTTATAGCTGATGTGCATGATGGAGGGTGAGGTGATAGGGGTTGGCTCTTGACAGTTGACTTCTGCATGACGGAGGGTGCGTTGGTAGGGGTTAGTTCTTGGAGCATTGAGAAACCTAATGCGCTCATAACTGATGTGCATGATGGAGAGTGAGGTGATAGGCGTTAGCTCTTGACAGTTGACTTCTGCATGACGGAGGGTGCGTTGGTAGGGGTTAGTTCTTGGAGCATCGAGAAACCTAATGCGCTTATAACTGATGTGCATGATGGAGGGTGAGGAGATAGGGGTTAGCTCTTGACAGTTGACTTCTGCATGACGGAAGGTGCGTTGGTAGGGGTTAGTTCTTGGAGCATCGAGAAACCTAATGTGCTTATAACTGATGTGCATGATGGAGAGTGAGGTGATAGGCGTTAGCTCTTGACAGTTGACTTCTGCATGACGGAGGGTGCGTTGGTAGGGGTTAGTTCTTGGAGCATTGAGAAACCTAATGCGCTTATAACTGATGTGCATGATGGAGAGTGAGGTGATAGGGGTTAGCTCTTGACAGTTGACTTCTGCATGACGGAGGGTGCGTTGGTAGGGGTTAGTTCTTGGAGCATTGAGAAACCTAATGAGCTTATAGCTGATCTGCATGATGGAGGGTGAGGAGATAGGGGTTAGCTCTTGACAGTTGACTTCTGCATTACGGAGGGTGCGTTGGTAGGGGTTACTTCTTGGAGCATTGAGAAACCTAATGCGCTTATAACTGATGTGCATGATGGAGGGTGAGGAGATAGGGGTTAGCTCTTGACAGTTGACTTCTGCATGACGGAGGGTGCGTTGGTAGGGGTTAGTTCTTGGAGCATTGAGAAACCTAATGTGCTAATAATTGATCTGCATGATGGAGGGTGAGGGGATGAGAGTGGGGGTGAGAGTGAGGGTGAGGGGGTCATGGTGGGGTGAGGGGGTAGGGGTTAGCTCTTGATAGTTGACTTACGCATGATGAAATGTCATGGTTTGACCAAACAATGTTGCATGGTTCTTCAGCAAACTCTGGGCTGCTCACCATCTGCCAATTACAAGCCCCCCGTGCGATACCCACGGAAACCAGGGAGCACACTAAGCTGATTAAATAGTTTAAAGACTTGTCCAGTTCATTTGACAGCAAAACAGGATGCACTGCACGCTGGAGTACAGCATGCTTGTGCAGCGGAGATTTGTTCTGCTACCTATCCTGATCGCTACCTCAGACCCCGTTTTGACTGAATTGTTCACCACCTGAGACCCCCGAATCCCCCAGCTCTCGGGGGGCGCTGCCCCCCGAACACCCCGGGCGACCCTACTAAAGCTACCAGGACTCAGTCTCTGGAGGAGGCCAAACCCATGAAGCCACCAGGTAACCCACTTTCTGAACTGGGAAAAAAACTGTTGTGCAGAGCTGTAACCTTCAACATCTGCATACACACCACCACCACCGTCCACCCCTGCAGCCCAGCGACCACTATATGGACCGCCACAATAATGAAGGACCACCCACCCACAACCACCACCCACAACCACCACCGTCCACCCATGCAGCCCAGCGACCACTATATGGACCGCCACAATAGTTCAGGAACACCCACCCACCACCACCACCCACCCACAACCCACTACCACCCACCCGCTACCTCCCACCCAAGCTAAGAGGTAGACATGCATGCTACGAAGCAGGGGTCAGGTTGTTTGGGTATGGGTGGGAATTTTATTTATTAGCATGAAGGGCGCGTTAAATTTTAAAACATGAGAGAAATGGGGAAACATGCCTCTTAAGGAGTAGAGATGGGAGGTGACATTAATAGGTACTGGCATATCATATGATGTTGACCAAAAGCGAGTATGATCTCATACAAACTGCATCATATGATGTTGACCAAAAGCGAGTATGATCTCATACAAACTGCATCATATGATACTGTGTATAAATGGTAACTTTAGCCTCGCCAGACTGCCGGCATCATATGATATCATATGATGACATGATATCATATTGCCTATCATATTGCCTATCATATTGCCTATCGTATTGCCTATCCTATTGCCTATCCTATTGCCTATCCTATTGCCTATCCTATTGCCTATCCTATTGCCTATCGTATTGCCTATCTTATTGCCTATCCTATTGCCTATCCTATTGCCTATCCTATTGCCTATCCTATTGCCTATCCTATTGCCTATTGCCAATCATATTGCCCATCGTATTGCCTATCATATTGCCTATCATATTGCCTATCATATTGCCCATCATATTGCCTATCATATTGCGTATCATATTGCCTATCATATTGCCAATCATATTGCCTATCATATTGCCTATCCCAACATTAAAGACATTAAAGTTGGTATCATATCTTTATTGTAAGACCTCTCCAGGATGTTGTTGAGTGAGCTTGTCTTGGGCCAACAATGGCCTGCCTATGACAGTATAATGTAATGTAATATGACAGGGTATTCTCTAGCTATGACGATGGTGTACCCGGGGATGCTGGTGGGATAAGGTAGCTCGAGTGCAAGACACGCTATTTGCACAAGGCCTGACAGATGGGGGCAAGTGAGTGTGAGTAAACCCTGTGAACCAGGTATTGTTTCTGGGTAGAAGTGGAGCAGATGGTAGCTCCTGACTGCATGCTAGGCTAAGAGAAGACAGGGATAGGGCCGAATTGGATGACTGGCTCCCATGATAGGCTTGGTTGTTGTGATCCCTGCCAGACGTCTCTATGCCGAGGCGCGTCCGCTCCAAGCAGCTTGCACCCACATCACAATCCACACCACAATCAACACCCTCACCAACACCCGTGCCCACACCAATATCCACACCAACACTCACACCCATATGCACACCAACACCATCACCAACACCCATGCACACACCAACAACCTCCCATGGCCAGGAAAGAGCTCAAGCTGCCTTGAGACCACATGCCTTAACAAACGATGGCAGGTATAGGGAAGCATGGAGTGGCCATCTGACCAGATCCCACAGCAGAATTCGTTGGTGTGATCCCGGTGCGGCTGTTCTATGCCTATACGTGCCTTCACACAACAGCTTGGGCTATTGCTTGCCATAGGGTGGCCAGATCTGATGGTGGGCTAGGCTGTTGTTCATACTCTGGGCTTTCTGTGTGCACCACTACTCTAATCTGTGTGGGAGATCTCTACGTTGAACTGAACGTCGTCATTAGCTCAGGCTACCTTGAGCCAAAGAAAGCATGCGCTACTCACCCAACTGCCAAGGTAGCGAACAAAACATTCGATTGTCGTTCTGTCATTTTGGGCTTCTCGGCCTGCAGTTGCACACAATGGGCAATTGAGAAGGTTTAAATAATCGGGCTGACAAAAGCGTAGGACTCGCAACCCGGGTGGCGGTAAAAGAGCAAATAAGTAGCGGGCAGCGGGAAGAGCCAAGGGGGAAACTCCAGTGCCGCTAATCAGCTTATTCTCTGGGATACTCAGGAGCTGCTCACAAGACTGCGTATTTTAGAACGCTTCGGAGATGAAGATGCCGTTGACTGCTCACCTCTAACCCCCCACGCTCTGCGTCTTTGGCCGACATGCTTTGTGATGCTTCTTCTGTGGAGCTTTGCGCGTTGCCTTGAGTGTCTAGTAGAGGTGCAGATTCCGGTAATTTTGTATCCTGGCTTTCTCCAGGGGAGCATTCGTTCATTTGGTTCGGGGACCCGGAGGCGATCTAATTTTGAAGTAAACCCCGGGCAATAAAATGGGTATGAAAGGGGGATATGAGAAGAAGAATCTGTGTATTGATCTTGGACGCTGCTACGCCGATTTGATGGCGCACCGCACGACAGCCCTCTGTCGGAATGGGGTGACATGAATTGACAAACCAGGGGCAAACAAAATCAGGGACACGACCAGGCGGGATACAACTGTCGGATGTTTTGGCAGGGTATCAGTCACATGGGAGTGAGGTGCGTTGGCGTATTAGTCACATGTGATGGGTGTGCTGGCGCGCAAGGCCATGCCGACAAAGAAAGCTCCTAACAGTGCGTCATTCACTGAAGCAATCTCAATTTTGAATCCTTGTTTTAATTGTCGTCAAACACACACCGTGGCTCGTTTGGTTGATTGAAACTCAATCGTTACGCATCACCTCAAAGTAGCGTAACAAGTTACAAAATCAATGTAAATGGTTGCCGTGGCGTGTACACACGCTCGACTTTGTACTTCTGTACTTGAGGGATAAGACAGCCGAAATCCAGTAGCACACTAATAATTATATGTCAAATACCGCCCCTATGCCTCTGGACTTTTCTTTGGGGGGGGGGGGCTGAGCTTGACAGCTTCTAGGCACCTCCCTTTCCCTGTTCTGGGTCAACCCTCATAATAGGATATTATAACATCCGTCACTAACGCGATCACTTGGGTGGCGACGGAGGAGCCTGTTACTATCAATGTATATGATTGCCGTCTACACAAGCTTGACTTTTACTTATGTTTTTTGTAGGGGGGGGTACGCTTGACAGTTTCTAGGCACCTCCCTTCAGGGTTGTTCAGGACGCTGCGTCGTGCGTCGCAGACGTTTGAGGGTCCGTTGCGTCCTGATACGCAACGTGGGGAGGGTCCGTTGCTTCGTTATGGGTCGGTTGAGGGTCGGTTGCTTCTCAGGTGACGGAATGATACCTTTTGGTGGAGAGAGGCACAGATATATGTTGACTCAAGACATCTTTACACGCTGGTGGCTGGACTATATCCAGCCGACAGTCAACTATGAGACTGGGTTACGGGCTTAGGAATGCGGCTGTCCACGAGGACACGCCACTGTTAGTTAGACTAACCTAGCTGTCGCTAGACTCTGACACTCCACCTGGTCAGGTAAACTGTAAATTAACTAAGCACCGAAACAGACAAACTTAAAAGTTAAGAACTGAAAAGTAAAGAACTTCAAACCCTCCACCTGTTGAGGTAAAGGCTGATATAAGAAGAACCAATGGGAACTCCACCTCAAAAGTGAGGAAGGAATACACCGTAGGAACCAAAGCTATGCTTTATTAAAGAGAATAGAAAGCGTAGCACATAGCGTCAACCAACATTCCACGGAATGAAGTGAGATCGGAGCAGAAGAATGGCAAAGCCAAGTCAAAATCCAAAATGTCCAGCATGAGTAAGAGCGGCTGGTCAAATACCCGCAAGTGAAAACTCCACCTACTGAAAAATACACCTATGAACCCCAAAAAAGGGATGTAGTATGGTAATCCGTACACCACCTCAGAGCATGTGTGACAAAGAGACTTGCCCAACCATATAAAATTGGAACGTAACAAACAAAGAGATCCACTGAATGCGATCGTGTAGCCGAGGAAAGCACAATTGCAAGGGCGATAAATGGCAAGAGCAATAAGCAAGCAGACACAGACCAAGTAATCAAGATCTGCCACTAACGGCATCTCCCACAAAGGGACTAGCTGCAGACCTGACAGAATCCCAGACTAGTAGCTACCAATAGCTACTTAGGGGGACGTCTGTACGTGGGGGGTATCGCCCCACGCTTGCAATTTACCATTCCCAGCAAACCATTCAAGAACCAGAACTGCTCAGCTTCTAGAGCTTTGGTGAGGGTGTCAGCTAGCTGCAGTTTGGTATCTACCTTCACGATCCCAATCCTCCCAGACATGGCTAGATCTCGCACATAGTGATGCATAATATCTATGTGCTTCGCACGGGGCACCAGAGCTACTTCAGCACACCAGGAGTTGGCCACGGTAGAGTCACACTGAATTGTGATAAGGGTGCAAGGGAGCCCAAGGTCAACCCTCAAATGCTTGAACCATTGGACATCCCGAGCAGCTGCTGCAAGAGCCTGGTACTCAGACTCGCCCGTGCTCACCGCGGGAGTGATCTGCCTCTTAGAGGCCCAGTGAACTAACCCACCAGATGCCAGAATAGCTAGGCCGGTCTGGGACCTCCTGCCCTCAGGATCCTCACCAAACGAGGCATCTGAATATGCTTGTACAGCAAACTCAGGGCCATGGCGATAGCGAATGCCAAGGTTAGGATACTTCCTGAGGTAAACCAACACACGATGAGCAGCACGCCAGTGTGTCTGAGTGGGTTTTGCAGTAAACCGTGAGAGTGCAGACACAGAGTATGCAATGTCAGGTCTGGTGCATGTGGACAGGTAGATCAGTGATCCGATGAGTGAAGCATACATGAGGTTGTTGGGCGGGGCAGGGCTGTCAGCAGCATGTTTGGTGACAGCCCCAGTAATCCTAGAAACATGAGGGGACTGCTTAGTCTCATCATCGAGAGCAATGGGGAATCTCTCCAGCATACAAAAAATCTGGTTGTGCTGGCTGATAACAATAGAGACACATCGCCCAGCACTGTCAAGGGTGAGGTCACAGTCGATAGACAAGAAAACCTTCGGAACCCCCGTTTCAGTCACTGTCCACTCTTCTTTCCGCATGATCTCAACGATCCTGGCGTACAGAAGGAGACAGCGTAGCGCAACCCAGAAATCGTCAACGCAGGTGAGCACCCATGAGACAGTTCCATCAGGCATGAGACGGATAAACAGTGCAGGGTCAGCCTGCGCAGGAGTAAAACCTGCAATCCTAAGAACACGACGCACCTCCTCGCTCCACTTGCGAGGGGATTGCTTCAGCCCATAAAGGCTCTTAACTAGCTTGCAGACCCAACCCCCAGGAACAATACAACCCTGTGGTTGTTCCATGTAGATCTCTTCCTCCAAAACCCCATTCAGAAACGCCGTCTTGATGTCCAGCTGCCTGGCATACATCTTGTTGTGCACCATGCCAGCAAGCAAGGTTCGCAAAGTCGATTTCGAGGTTACTGGGGCGAAGGTCAAGTCATAATCGATCCCAGCCCGCTGCAAGTACCCCTTAGCTACTACCCGAGCCTTCTACCTTACTACTACCCCATTGCCACCGTGTTTGAAGGTGAAGGTCCACCGATTCTTGATCGGAATTACTCCAGGGGGACATTTGACAAGCTGCCAAGTCCCATGCGCATGCAAACTCTCCATCTCGTCTCTCATGGCTAGTAGCCAGCCGTCCCTGTCGGGGTTGGAATGTGCCATGGCTTGGTTGTAGGAGAGATCAGAGGAGGTTGATAGGTATGCAGGCAGAGTGAGTCCTGGGGACTCTGACAGAGGTTCAGGGGTATCTCCACCTGAAGCCGAGCCAGAGCCCGAGGATGCATCAAGGAAGAGTGGTTTGTCAACTAGTGCGCAGGGGTAAAATGTAAAATTTGTTGCGTCTCGGGACGCAGAGGTGGGGGTCCTCCTGAACAACCCTGCCTCCCTTTGACTGTTCTGGGTTAACCCATTGCACGTTCACATCACTCATGCAATCAATCACTCGGGTGGCGCCGGAGGAGCATGTTACTATTATATGGATGGAAGTGAATTATGGGGGCAAAGCTCGAGACTAAGGCATGAAGTTTATATGCTCTTCTCTAGGTTTCTGAAGCAGACTCTAAGGATTCCGAACAGATAGATTCATCATAAGATGCCAACTAATGAACTAATAATAAAGCGTACAGTATGCAGGACCAACTGAAACAACTGCTTCATAAACAAAATATGAAATTAGTACTGACAATAATGCTTTCTTGCTGCATTACCGGTATTGCCTTACTTCATTTTCCCAAGGTTTTGTTGGAAGAGCCCTCCCGAATGTTGTGGAGCGGGCTTGTCTTGGGCCATCAATGGCTTGTCAATTACAATTTAATGAAGTGCAATGATTCAGTACGCTAGTTTTAGGTGTGACCTTTGGCAGCCTGCACTACCGTGAACCATGCCCACACCAGGTTGGTTTAACTACGTACTTCAAAAAAATCTACGTTTGGGGACGTCACTGTTTGCAAAAGCTACGTGACATGTATGTATGTACTTTCACAGTCCAGGGGTAGCCAAATAGGCTAAAGGAACTTGCCCAACCTTGCGAACAGGAGAGACAGTTAAAGAAACAAGCACTAGAGAACTGAACCAGGGTTGTTCAGGAGGAACCCCAGCTCTGCGTCTTGAGACCCAACCAATTTTACAGCCTGCGTCCTGAGACGCAACCGATTTCATAAAAAAAGCCTGCACCCTGAGACACACACGACCCGCACCCGACCTATACCCTGCGTCCTGCGACGCGACCAACCCACTGAAGCTGCGTCTGCAATGCGACATACCCAACCCACGCTGGGTCTCAGGATGCAACGGACCCTTCGGACGTTTCTGCGACACAGGACGCAGCATCTTGAACAAACCTGAACTGAACTCTTACAAATTGTACACAATGGGGGGCCCGAGTTCGTGCTACGGTATGCAGATAAGAATAAGCTTATATATTATATTGTGTAATACCTGGACAAGTCTGTATAATGTCTAACAATCTTAGTGTGTTCCCTGGTTTCCCTGGGTCTCCCACAGGGGGACTTGGAATTGGAAGACGGTGAGCAGCCCAGAGTTGGCTGAAAACCATGCAACAATTTAAATTAAAATCATAAAGCATACTACTATGCCGCCTACCCTGGTGATTGGGTCATGGTACACACGCTGCCACACCGCTTACTTTACTCAGGCAAAATATATGAATAGGATAACATGTCGAGTACAACCTTACTCATATATTTATATCCATACATATTATCCCATTCATATATTTGTATTCAGGCTACTTAGCTACCTGGCTACTTAGCTAAGTCACTGTAAACAGCCTACTAAACCGCCAATCTTCGTCCAGCGACTGAAGCCCCCCAGCTAGGACAAGCTACGCAAGCTACTCGGCAACCTAGTCGGTCATTTAGGGCTCATCCTGATAGACCTGGGCAACTCTTTAAAACGTTTGTCCTGCTTAGGATGCTCCCTGATTTCCGTGGGTCTTGATTGACCTGGACAACTCTACGCTTAGGATGCTCCCTGGTTTCCCTGGGTATCGCACGGGGGACTTGGAATTGGAAGACAGTGAGCAGCCCAGAGTTGGCTGAAAACCCATACAATTATTCAAATTCAAATGAGTCAGGCTACTAAGCTTCCTGGCTAGGTCATGGTACACAGGCTACTAAACCGCCAATTGTAGTCCAGCGACTGAACTGCCTAGCTAGGAAAAGCTAAACAGGCTACTCAGCAACCTAGTTGGTCATTTAGGGCTCATCTTGATAGACCTGGGCAACTCTTTAAACTGTCTGCCCTGCTTAGGATGCTCCCTATCCCCGTTCATCGAATGGCTCAATGACTGAGCTCCTTGAACGACAAAGGTGTCGGGTTCGAATCCCCACGGGTGCGCCTTAGTGTTCCGGTCGCTGTCACCGGCCAGGTTAAGTAGCAGCCCGTTCCCTACCGCTGTAAGACGGGGCTCCCATAATACCACGCCCCACCAAGCGATATCATTACTTTTTTTAGGATGCTCCCTGGTTTCCGTGGGTAATGCACGGGGGACTTGGAATTGGATGACAGTGAGCAGCCCAGATTTGGCTGAAAAACCATAAAATTATTCAAATTCAAATGAGTCAGGCTATTAAGCTACCTGGCTAGGTCATGGTACCTGGACGACTCTCTGCTTAGAATGGCATGGGATGGCATGGGATGGCTTAGGATGCTCCCTGGTTTCTGTGGGTACCGCACGGAAGACTTGGAATTGGAAGACGGTGAGCAGCCCAGAGTTGGCTGAAAAACTATGTGACCATCCAATCTAATCTTCATTGTCCGAGATTGAAAAACCCGACATTGAAAACGCGAGATTGAAAAACCATGCAACTAACCAATCCAACCCAATCTTGATTGTTCGAGGTTGAAAAACCCGACATTGAAAACCCGAGATTGAAAAACCATGAAACAAACCAATCCAAACCAATCTTGATTGTCCGAGGTAGGGCAAGTTCCTTTGACCACCCTAAGCTTACAACCGTCACTCATGATGTTAATATGCAATGCCCATAGGGTTACTCTCAGGCAATGCCTATATTCATCCTGAGTGACGGGTGTAAGCTGAGGGTCGCTGAGGGTCGCTGAGGGTAGCTGAGGGTAGCGTCATTCATGACGTCTATAGGCAATGCCCATAGGGTTCCGCTCAGGCAATGCCTACGGACATCCTGAATAACGGGTGGAAGCTGAGGGTAGCTGAGGGTAGCGTCATTCATGACATTCATCTACAGGCAATGCCCATAGGTTTCCGCTCAGGCAATACCTACAGACATCCTGAATGACGGGTGGAAGCTCAGGGTAGCTCAAGGTAACGTGCTGTGAGCTGAAAGTAATGATAACGCCTGGTGGGGCGTGGTATTAAGAGAACCCGTTGTACACGGGTGGAGAACAGTCTACCACCTCAACTGGACAAGCTACCATCCAGTTGATAACGACCTGCAACGCTAAGGGCGACCGTAGGGGGAATCGAACCCCCGATCCTTCTTCGTTAAAGCGACTTGGTGTACCACTTGTATGACTGAAACGGGCTGCTGTGAAACGGGCTGCTGTGAATTGTATGACTGAAACGGTGTACCAATTGTACACCATTGTTGGTGTACCAATTGTATGAATGAACCGGGCTGCTGTGAGCTATAATGCTAGAGGAGGTGAAGGTTGGCTTCCTTGGCCTGCTCGGAGAAAGTGGGCGCTACCTTGGCCGTCTGCCTAGCCCAGGCAAGATAGTGATAGGTGTTGAACTTTCCGTTCGGGCGAATGCCCATGGCTACCTTTGCTTGCGTCACCGCTGCGCCGACATCCAGATCCTTCCGCCCCTTCAGGGGGCATACATAGTGCTCTGTCTTGTAGATGGCCAGGTTGTTGAACATTAAACACTTGATGCACATGTACCTAACCTTGTTGGGATCAGACTTCTCTCTTGGGCCCAAGGGGACCAAAGAATCAGCTGCTTCTTTCTTCATTTTTCTTCTTTTTAGATGACCAGGTGGGGGGGAAGATGGGGGAGCAGCCGAGGCTGGGGAGCTAGGACCTGCATCCTGAAGTGCTGATGAGACGGCAGATAGGGGGGGGGGCATGACCTGGGGACTAGCAGCTGCCTCACCAGCTGCTCTAGGGGCAGCAGTCCCCTTTGACTCTGTCAGGCTGCGGGTGCCTTTGAAGTCCAGTAGGGCACTGAGGCAAATCTCATCATTATCATCATCATCATTATTAGATAGGGCGGTCAGGACCGGGGGGCCAGCAGCCGCATCAGCAGGAACTCTTTGGAGGGCAGAAGGGGCAGCCCGGGGCAGGGGGGCAGCAGCCGTACCACCAGAGGATCTTTGGGCAGCGGCCAGGGCCAGGCGCCAGGAAGCAGCCGCATCCCCAGGAGCTCTTTCGAGGGCAGATGGGGTGGCAGCCAGAGCCTGGGTGTGAGGGGTGCTGTAGGTTGGCATAAAAGGGTGCCGAAGACCCCCTAAATCTGCGGACCCGCTAGGTGCTCTTAGGACAGCAGATGGGGGCACCGCCAAGAGTGGAGGGCCAGGGGCTGTGGCGCCAGGTACTGAGGGGGCAGATGGGGGGGCTGCCAAGGCCAGGGGTCCAGAAGCTGCTCCTGCAGTTGCTTTAGGACGGCTATACAGGAGGGCACTTAGACAAACGTCATCGCGGTCATCATCATCAGATAGGGCAGCCAGGGCCGGGGGACTAGCAGCTGCATCACTAGAAGCTCCTTGGGGATCAGATGGGGGGGCGGCCTGGGCCAGGCGGTCAGCAGCTGCGTCTGCAGAAGCTCCTCGGACAGCTGATAGGGCAGGGGCTGGTGCTGGCTGGGCAACAGTAAGAGGAACAGGAGGAATAGGGAGAGGTACGGTCACTCGCCAGGGAGCCGTGGGTGGCAGGCCTCTGCCTTTCCGGCCCTTGTTGGCCTTGCGGCCCTTGTCCGGGAGGATGTACACTGGAGGGACAGCCTGTAAAGACCGCTTCTTGGGTGCGGAGGCGTCAAGAGGTCGGAGAGTTTCCGGGAGGGCCGGGGCGGCCGATGGGGGGAACGATAGGTGGGGGAGAGCTACTGGCATGATAGCCTGTGGGAGGGGCATAGATGCCAGACGTTCAGCTGCAGGTAAGTAGAACTGCATGGCGCATTCTGAGTAGGTGAATGCATCCACACCCTCCCTGCCCACGACCCATGCCAGGTACCCGACTGAATTGAATTTGCCCTTCTTGCTCCTGCCCAGGGAAACAGCCATGGCCTCTATAGCCTCAGCGACTACCCTCTCAAACTCTACTGGGTGGAGCTTGGGGCACTCCGTTCTCAATGTACTGTGCTCTGTTTTGAACATCACGTGCTTGCGGAGCAGTAGGCACTTGGTGCACAGGTACCTGGTTGGTCTTTTGAATGCTTTTAGCTCATCCGGCTTCTGGTCAGCATCAGTCCCAGACACAGCCTGTGCCTGTGCCAGTGCCTCTGCCTGTATCTGTGCCTGTGTCTGTGCCTGTGTCGATATCTGAGCATGCGACTGCACCTGTGTGTGCGACTGCACCTGTGTGTGCGGAAATGCCTGAGACGTTATCTGTGCCTGCGTCGGTGCCTGTGCCTGTGTCAACATCTGTGCATGCATCTGCACCTGTGTTTCCGGCAATGCCTGTGCATATGCCTTTGTCGCTATCTGAGCATGTGTCTGCGCCTGTGTCCCCGCCAGTGCCTGTGCCTGTGTCGCTATCTGTGCATGTGTCCCCGTCAGAGCCTGTGCCTCGGCTTGCGTCGCTGTCTGTGCCTGTGTCTGTGCCAGTGACTCTGCCTGTGTCTCGGTCTTTATTGAAGTCTGCGCCTGTGCCCCTATCATTGCCTGTGCCTCTTTCTGCGTCGATGCCTGTGCCTGTGTCAGCCCATGTTTCAGTGCCTGTGCCTTGGCCAATGCCTGTGCCAGTGCCTGTAATTGTGTAAGTACATGTGCATTTGTCTGAATCTGCGTCTGTGTCTGTGTCTGTGTCTGTGTCTGTATCTGTGTCTGTGTCTGCGGCTGTGGCTGTATCTGTGTCTGCGGCTGTGGCTGCACCTCAGCCTGTGCCACAGGCTTCGGTGGATCTTGAGCATTGAACCTCCCGATGCCAAGAACCGAGAAGTGGCTTGCCATTGGACGTATGATCTTGCATGGAGGAGAGAGGTCAGGTGCACTCCCTGTTGCATCACGAGTTGCATCACGAGGCGCAGCAGTAGCTTCAGCAGAAATATGGCCAAGTGCATCTGGTGCACTCCTTTTCGTCCCACGGGGTTCTGGAGCTGCTCTCTCTGCCATGCCCGTCAGATTGAGACTCTCTGTCGAGTTCAAATTCAAATTCGAATTCCCTGTTAGGGCCCGATCTTCACCTCCACCAGGTAACTCTGCTCTCTTCTTTCTCCGCCAGGCTACTACCACTGCCTCAGGTCTTGACGGATCCAAATTCGAATTCATATTCAAATCATTGGGTCTCGGTGCCCTGGGAGCTGACGCCTTGGCTTTTGGAACCTTGGGAGCTGATGCCTTGAGTCTTGAGGGATTCAAATCCAAATTCAAATTCAAATTCTTAGGTTTTGAGGGAGCTGATACCTTGGGTCTTGGTGTCTTGGATTTTGATGCCTTGTGAGTTGACAGGGGTGGGGGTGGGTGATAGTGCATCTGCATCTGCATCAGGGCACGTACAGCTTGCTCAATATCAGCTAGATCATCTCCTGCTAGAACATCCTCAAACTCAGCTAGACCCGCTCCGGCTACAACATCCTTACCCTCAGCCACATCAACCTCAGCTACATCAACCTCAGCTACATCAACCTCAGCTACATCAACCCCAGCTTGATCACCATATACTGAGTTGCCCTCCTGCATTGCTGCCGCCTCTGTCTCTGTTGCCTCCTCCACTGCCTTCGCCTCGGCCCTTACTGCCTCTGCCTCGGCCCTTGCCCTTGCTCCTGCTCCTGCCGCCTCTGCCTCGGCCCTTGCCCCTGCCCCTGCCGTCCCTGGCTCTGTCCCTGCCACCCCTGGCTCAGGTCGGGCCGCACACACACTGGACACTTGGTTCATAATTTGAAGTATCTCCAATAGGACAGGGTGGCCAGTCTTCCTTGGGTCCAGAGCGGAGTCAAGCTGATCTGGACTGGAGGTTTTGACAGGTGGGGCCAGTCCTAGATGCTCCCCTGTGCGGCGCTTTGACCAGCAGCCACCGTTTGCATCGTCAGTGTCGGCTGCCATGTCAGAAGTGGCCTCCAGCTCCCTCTTGACCGAAGCCCCCTCCAGCCCCCTCTTGATCGAAGACGGTGGCATGGGGTCTTCTCTTCCAGGCGTTGCTTCTGCGTGCGTTTGTCTATCAGGCATTGCGCTTGGAGAAGCCTCCTCTGGCTGCTGCCCGTGTCTAGTTTGTGGAGCAGGAGTTGGTTCATCTTCGTGGAGTTGGTCTATCTGCCCGCGTCTCGTTTGTGGACCAGGAGTTGGTCCCTCTTGCTTGGCACTTGCTTCGCCCTCCCCATGCTTCTGTCCGCTTCTCGAACATGCGCCACCATGCATTGCACTCGATGCAGCCTCTTCATGCTTCAGACTATTTCTTGTGCTGACGCCACCCTCTAGGGAGCTTGGCTTGCCCCCACCATGCTGCCGCCCACTTCTAGTACCTGCGACACCATGCATTGCGCTTGATGCAGCCTCTTCATGCTTCAGCCTATTCCTTGTGCTGACACCATGTTGCTCGACAGTCAGATCCCCCTTGTGCAACACCTGCATGTGTCTCGCTTTGGCCGCACGGGTCGTGCGAGTGCTCCTTGTGTGCGGCAGCTCTTCTTCAGAGTGTATCGCACCTGCAGGGGTGATCTCTGCCTGCCTAACTGGCTGTGAGGGAAGCCCTGTGTGGGAGTCCGGGTGTGAGTCTGGGTAGGAGGTCCTACGTGAGAGGCTAACTGGGTGTGTGGGTGACCCTTCCATAGGGTTCACTTCGGCATTGCTGCCGGGGTGTGCATGAGACCCTCCCCCAGGTGTTACATCTGCATCGCTAGCTGGGTGCGTGGGAGACCCTCCCGCCTCTACTTCTACTCTTCTGCCCTTCTGCCATTGGTCCTGTTGCCCCTCCGCCCCTATTGAATATCTTGCCTCTACTCTTGTCCCTGCTGGATCTACGACCTCTTCTCTTGTCCCTGCTAGATATCTTGCCTCTTCTCTTGCCCCTGCTGAATCTATTGCCTCTTCTCTTGTTGCTGCTGGATATCCTGCCCCTACTAGATCTGCCGAGGCGGCTGACAGTTCATGGAAAGTATGTAGAAAGGGGCTCAGTCCCAGCTCGAGTGCACCGTCATTAGCCATCTGCAACACATCCACGGCACCACCAGCCGCAGATGAAGAGGTGCCCAGCAGCTCCTTGCATCGTTTATTCCACAGAGCCAGCACATGCAGCAGCATGCGCCACTTAACGTCGTTTGACGCGTCCATGACCGACTTTACGGAAAGCTTGTCCAGCACGGCACGCCAAGTCTCAAGCAGGTAGGTCTCTGTGCTGGAATTCGTTACTGCTGCTGAAGGCGGGTAATCTGCTGCCGCTGGATGGTTCGCTCTTCCTGTTACTGCTGCTCCTGCTGCTGATGATGATGGCGGGCAATCAGCTGCTGCTGCTGCTGGATGGTTCGATCTTCCTGCTGCTGCTGCTGCTGCTGGCGGGCAATCAGATGCTGCTGCTGCTGGATGGTTCGCTCTTCCTGCTGCTGCTGCTGCTGCTGGCGAAGGGTATTCATCTGCTGCTGCTGGAGGGCGCTCTGCCTCTGCTGGTCGGTACTCTTCTTCTGCTGCTGGAGAGTTCTCTCCTCCTGCTGCTGTCTCTGTTGCTGTTGCTGCTACTGCTGGCTCTGTTGCTGTTGCTGCTGGCTCTGTTGCTGTTGCTGCTGCTGCTGCTGGCTCTGTTGCTGCTGCTGCTAGCAAGAGGTGCTCATCTGCTGCCCCTGCTGGAGGGTACTCAGCTGCTGCTGCTGCTGCTGCTGCTGGAGGGTTATCTACTGCTGCTGCTGCTGCTGCTGGAGGGTTATCTGCTGCTACTGCTGCTGGCTTTTTATCAGAGCCGATATCAGGAATGAGGCCAACAATTCCTGAGAGTGTTAATTGTAATGTTAAGTGTTAGTTTATTCGTTTAAGTGTTAGTGAAAGCGCTAGTGTTCATTTTTGTGCTCATGTTCAAGTGTTAGAGGCTAAAGTATTGGCAGGGATAGTGGTGGTGGTGGTGTTAGTGTTGAAGTGTTCAAGGTTGAAATGTTGGCAGTGTTAATCTTAATGTTATTGTTATTGTAAGTGCTAGTGTTAAATTATTGGTAGGGTTAGTGTTGGTGTTAGTGTTAGTGCTAAAGTGTTAGAGGATGGTTGAGGTGGTGGAATGAAGCCGACAATTCCTGAACGTGTTGGCCGGTTCACTGGAGTCAATGGCTGGTGGCTGGGCGAGGCGGTGGTGGTTGTGTGGTTGTGCATGTGTTTGTGTGTGTGTGTGTGTGTGTGTGTGTGTGTGTGTGGTTGTGTGTGTGGTTATGTGCGTATGTGTGTGTGTGAGGTTGTGTGTGTGTGTGTTTGTGTGTGTGTGTGCGTCGCGGTTGATTACGCACCATGCATCATTCACACCCTGCACAACACAGCATACGGTACATAGCATGTGCACTGTTTACACCTTGTGACATGGACAAGGGACTACAGCATACGGTACACAGCATGTGCACTGTTTACACCTTGTGACATGGACAAGGCACTACAGCATACGGTACACAGCATGTGCACTGTTTACACCTTGTGATATGGACAAGGCACTACAGCATACGGTACACAGCATGTGTATTGTTTACACCTTGTGACATGGATAAGTCACTACAGCATACGGTACACAGCATGTGCACTGTTTACATCTTGTGACATGGACAAGGCACAACAGCATACAGTACACAGCATGTGCACTGTTTACACCTTGTGATATGGACAAGGCACTACAGCATACAGTACACAGCAACCTGCACAACACAGCATACGGTACATAGCATGTGCACTGTTTACACCTTGTGACATGGACAAGGGACTACAGCATACGGTACACAGCATGTGCACTGTTTACACCTTGTGACATGGACAAGGCACTACAGCATACGGTACACAGCATGTGCACTGTTTACACCTTGTGATATGGACAAGGCACTACAGCATACGGTACACAGCATGTGTATTGTTTACACCTTGTGACATGGACAAGGCACTACAGCATACGGTACACAGCATGTGCACTGTTTACATCTTGTGACATGGACAAGGCACAACAGCATACAGTACACAGCATGTGCACTGTTTACACCTTGTGATATGGACAAGGCACTACAGCATACAGTACACAGCAACCTGCACAACACAGCATACGGTACATAGCATGTGCACTGTTTACACCTTGTGACATGGACAAGGGACTACAGCATACGGTACACAGCATGTGCACTGTTTACACCTTGTGACATGGACAAGGCACTACAGCATACGGTACACAGCATGTGCACTGTTTACACCTTGTGATATGGACAAGGCACTACAGCATACGGTACACAGCATGTGTATTGTTTACACCTTGTGACATGAATAAGTCACTACAGCATACGGTACACAGCATGTGCACTGTTTACATCTTGTGACATGGACAAGGCACAACAGCATACAGTACACAGCATGCGCCCTGTCTACACCTTGTGACAGGAACAAGGCACTACAGCATACGGTACAGAGCATGTGGATTTTGTACGCCTTGTGTCATGGACGAGGCAATATGCATACCTTGTATGGATCAGGTGATTCACCGCACACATCATGCTCATCTTGCAACACACAAACATCATTTCTGTCATGCACCACAAGCACCATACACACTGTGCACCACATGCACCAAACACGCTATGTTCATCATCTACCATACAAAACAAACACACTATGCACAGCATCGTCATCTACCATACATCACCATGCGTTATCATTACATCACCATCACCATCACCATCACCATCACATCACCATCGTCATCTACCATACATCTACCATACATCGTCATCTACCATACATCTACCATACAAAACAAACACACTATGCACAGCAGCTACTATACAAACCACGCACATCATGCACACCATGCACACCATGCACCATACACACCATGCACCATAAAGACCACAAGCACCATGCACCAAACACACCATGCACCATACAGACCACACACACCATGCACCATACAGAAAAAACGCACCATACACACCACGCACACCTGCACCAAACACACCATGCGCCATACGCACCACGCACAGCATGCACCACGCACACCATGCACCAAACACACCATGCACCATACACATCATACATCATGCACCATACACACCATGCGGATCATGCACCAAACACACCACGCACCATTAACACCACGCATATCATGCACCATACACACCATGCACCAAACACACCACGCACATCATGCGCCAAACACACCAAACACAGCATGCACACCATGCACCAAACACAGCATGCACCAAACACAGCATGCACATCATGCGCCAAACACACCAAACACACCAAACACACCAAAGACAGCATGCACACCATGCACCAAACACAGCATGCACATCATGCACCAAACACACCAAACACAGCATGCACACAGTTTGCCAAACAACATGCACCATACACAACATCACCAAACACATCATGCATCATACACACTATGCAGAGCATGCACCATAAAGGTGCACCACACACGCAACGTGCTCCACAAACATGATCATGCACCATGCGCATCATGCCCACCCTGTACCCAGTACACCATGGGCCACATACCAGGGGGTAAGATATCCAGGTGAAGGTGGTCAAGCCATGAATTTCTGCAGTCCCTGCAGTAGCGTCCTTTACTGCACAAGTAAGCTGTACTGCAGCTATTTGACCTGATGGATGAGGTGGTAGCAGTACTGCCCCATGACCTGTCAGCTATATCTGTCTTCGTGCACTCTGGACAAGACAGAGCACACCATCTCGAGGAATCCAGGACCGTCAGGGAAACCTTCTCCACTGCTTCGTCGATCTCCTCGATTGTCTGCGTCCGAGGGAACGTAGCAACCGGCTGAAATCGAAAGGTGAGGTCGTGAAACGGGATATGTGCCGAGGCTGCTAGCGCAGCAGCAACGTCGGAGAAGAACACTCCCCAGTCCTTGTCGCTGCAGGGCTTGCGCTTGCCTTTCTTAATGCGCGGCCGGATTAGCGTTTGCCCCTCCACGAGCAGCTCGATGGACGGTTTATCGCTGTTCGCCGGGAACGCGATTTTATGAGGAGCCATGGGCGCTAGGTGCTCTACATGTCTTTGCAGGGATTGAAAGATTACAATTCCCTGCAACAATAGAACGGATTCGTCGAAATGGCAGGAAAAGGCAGTCGGCACGCGGCGAAAGGTCGCTTGTCGGGTTACAACTTGGGTTTTGGGGAAATGAGGGGGAATGTACATTGCGTCAGTTCAATTTCCCGACTCGAGAACTCCGGACCTCGAAATCTGACACAATTTTTCCCGACTCTCACATTAGGCCCATGTGGACCCTCCATAGACAATGTTTGAACTCCGGAGTCCGGACCACTTTTTCTTTTTGGGGCTACTCGTGGTAGCTTCTAGGCAGCTCCCTTTACCCGTCCTTGGGCCAAACCTGAAGCTAGGTATGAAAGCTGACACGAAGGGCATTCTAATGAAGCTTAAAGCTTTGGGTTTTATCCAGTGGATAGCTAATGGAGCTGGCTGGAAGCTGCCATTGCAGCCCAAATAAGAAAAACAGTCCTCCAGACCTTGAAATCTGAACAAAATTTCCCAAAATTCATTAAGTAGGTCGATGTGGACCCATTAGAGGCAATGTTTGATACGGTAGTAACAGGCCCCTTTGTCGCCAACCGAATTAAATTAATACTGTAGCACGAACTCAGGCCCCCCTTCGATAAAACGATTGTCTGGGGTTCAGTTCATCAGTTGCCTTTTCGTTGTGGCCCTCCTTTTACTGCCAAAGACGGCAGGCAGCCTTATATGCTGGAGGCATGTAACCAAGTTCAAGTTCAAGTTTTGCACGTGTCTCAATGTTTCTGTGACATTCTGATCATATTTGTCTGGATCATTACATGTTAAAGTCTGCTTGACACCGCGAGGGTGTATGAGACTCAGTATACATATAACTACTGGGAATTGGAAAAGGGTGGCCAGCCCAGAATTGGCTAAAAAAAACATGTTACAATCAAATTATTTGCTATGACGTCTTTGTCAGAGTTCTATTGGACTCTACAACAAGGCCTGCAGCGTGCCGCAGAGGCGGAGTCTCAAGCTTCTGCAGGACAAGCCCCAGGAGGTGGTGGGCTCGGGGGAGGTGGAGACTCTACCAGGGTACTACATTTTGTCAAATTGATCAGCGCTAAAAGCGCACAAACGTCAAATTGGTCAGCGCTTTCTAGTGCAAAAAGCGCAAAAACTGCGTGCTGCGCCCACAGGGAGTTGAAAAAACTGCGCGAAACGCGCAGTGGGGCTCAAAAAGCGTGCGCGAAATTGCGCTGCCGCGCGCGCTTTGTAGTACCCTGGACTCTACAAGCTTTAAGCTACACAGGATTGCAACAAGTCATTACACTTTATTTACACGATCACTGTAGCACGAACTCAGTTCCCTCGTCGGTAAAACGATTGTTTGAGGTTCATATAATCAATTAGTTTTATTTAGCCCCTCTTGATATCATAGTCGGGCAAGTACCTTCAACATATTTGGCTACACCTGGACTGTTACACACACACAAATTGTCTAATACGTTTAGTTGGATCACTGGTTTCCGTGGGCATCGCACTTAGGGGACTTGGAATTGGAAGATGGTGAGCAGCCCAGAGTTGGCTGAATAACCATGAAACAACCCAATCCAATAAGTTGCAGTGACGCCTTTGGAGACTCTACAAGCTTTAGCTTTTAGCCTCGTCTGATGTCATGGTTGAGCAAGCCCCTTTAGCCTATTTGGCTACCCCTGGACTGAGACAACACATACATAAGCTAGCTAGGAATGCAACAAGAGCAACACACACCAAAGACCTGTCCTGCTGGACTGTTTTATTTTAAGGTGTGTTTTATTGTTTTAAGGTGTGTTTTATTGTTTTAAGGTGTGTTTTATTATTTTAAGGTGTGTTTTATTGTTTTAAGGTGTGTTTTATTATTTAAAGGTGTGTTTTATTGTTTTAGCCCCTCCTGAAATCACGGTTGGGCAAGCCCCTTTCGCCTATATGGCCTACAACTGAACTGACAGCATATGTATATAAGGTGCTACTCGTACCACAAGTGCTAGCTTAGGTACCTTGGTGTTTTGGCAGTGCTACATTAGAGCCTATTGGGGTTTCTTTCTGGGGCAAAACAAGCTGCTGGTGGCCAGGGTACTACATGTTGTCAAATTGGTCAGCGCTTTGTAGTGCAAAAAGCGCTAAAACTGCGCGCTGCGCCCACAGGGGGTTGAAAAACTGCGCGAAACGCGCAGTGGGGCTCAGAAGCGTGCACGAAAACGCGCTGTCGCGCGCGCTATGTAGTACTCTGCTGGTGGCACCCTAAAGACTACTAGAAGCAACACGGTGAAATGTAAAGACACCAGGGTAATTCAAAGCGCGCGCTTTTGGGCTTTTGAGTGCTGACTTTTTGACCCCCTCTGCGCTTTAAGCGCAGTTTTTTGCATCCCCCTGTGGGCGCTGCAAGCAATTTTTGCGCTTTTTGCACTACAAAGCGCAGTTTTTTTGTTTTCATGTGCGCTAAAGCGCTGGCCAATTTGGCCATTTGAAGTACCCTGGAAGCAACACGGTGCTACGTAAAGACACTGCTTCTTTCCCTTATACACGTTCTGCTCGTTATTTGGATGTTGAGTTATTTGGATGTTGAGTTATTTGGATATTGATATATACATGATGCTCATGAGACTTATTTTCCACTGCTTCTTTTTGAAACAACCCTGGTTTCAAACCCGTCTATTATAGGCTAGGCAACTGAATTCCAGGAGGAGGTGGCGGAATCTTGGGTGGCCCAAGACTGCTGCACTGTGTTGTTGCACCGTGTCTACAACAGATTAGACAGCCGAATGCCAGTGTGGGGTGGCGGAATCTTGGGTGGCCTAAGTCTGTTGCACTGTGTTGTTGCACCTTGCCTACAACAGAGATTACAAAATTCCGCGGATCTTGGGTGGCCCAAGTCTGTTGCACCGTGTTGTTCCACGGTGTCTTCAACAGATCAGACAACCGAATGCCAGTGGGAGGTGGCGGAATCTTGGGTGGCCCAAGTCTGTTGCACCGTGTTGTTGCACTGTGTCTTTAACAGATCAGACATCCGAATTCCAGTGGGAGGTGGCGTAATCTTGGGTGGCCCAAGTCTGTTGCACTGTGTTGTTGCACCTTGCCTACAACAGATTAGACAACCGAATTCCAGTGGGAGGTGGTGGAATCTTGGGTGGCTTTTCAATTGTCGGGTAGATCGCCTCCTCCACGATAGGCATCAAAGCATTTTGGCTGGCTAGGTACAGAGCTAAGCGGTGGCTATCCAAGGGGGTAACCCGCACGTCAACCTGGACAGGAGAAAGGTAAGGTAGGTACAGAGCTAAGCAGTGGCTAGGTACAGAGCTAAGCGGTGGCTATCCAAGGGGGTAACCTGCACGTCAACCTGGACAGGAGAAAGGTAAGGTAGGTACAGAGCTAAGCAGTGGCTAGGTACAGAGCTAAGCGATGGCTATCCAAGGGGGTAACCTGCACGTCAACCTGGACAGGAGAAAGGTAAGGTAGGTACAGAGCTTAGTGGTGGCTAGGTACAGAGCTGGCTAGGTACAGAGCGAAGCAGTGGCTATCCAAGGGGGTGACCTGCACGTCAACCTAGGCATGAGAACAAGTAATGATAACGCCTGGTGGGGCGTGGTATTAAGAGAGCCCTGTCTTATGTCCGGCGAAGGAGCATATATTTTACTACCGAAGACGGCTGTAAATTAATTAGGGAACGGCAATATGGTATCATATGATATCACGTCATCACATGATATCATGTGATGACGGCAGTCTGACTAGGCCAAAGTTACCATTAAATACAATATCATATGATGCAATTTGTATGATATAACATGATATCATACTCATCTTTGGCCAACATCATATGATATGCCGATCCCTAAGATTAATAGAATACCGTATAGGTGGTCAAGGCAGTTCTTGATGCAAGGTCTAGGCAGTACATCATAAAAGGGGAGAGGTCAGGTCAGTACATGGTGAATGCCCAGCACTATAGAAACTGAAACTGGGCATTACGGCACGTTGTAAAAATCAATAAGAAGACGGCTGTGAATGATCAGACTTGAACTTGGTTACATAGCTCCAGCCAGCAATTTGGCTGCTTGCCATCTTCGGCAGTAAAATGCCGGCACCTTTACCAGAAGTCTATTATCACGTTTTCCCTCTATGATGATATCTTGAAAAATACAAACAAAGTGGGTCAAAGTGGGTCGAAGAAGTTTTCGTAAAGCAACGAAGTGCGTCGAAGAGGTTTACGCATACCCTGGTTTTGCTTTTCTTTTTTTCTTCAAGATATCATCATAGAGGGAAAACGTGATAATAGACTTCTGGGAAAGGTGCCGGCATTTTACTGCCGAAGATGGCAAGCAGCCAAATTGCTGGCTGGAGCTATGTAACCAAGTTCAAGTTCAAGTTTAAGTACTGGTGAAGGTGCAGATTTCAGCCTCAGATCTCAGCCTCAGATTTTAGGCTCAGATCTGAGCCTCAGATCTGAGCCTCAGATCTTAGCCTCAGATCTCAGACTGCATGATGCCCCTCAAGAGATGCTCCTTGTTTTTTCCGAACAACATTTGTTTCTCGAACAACTTTTTCTCCCTCAACAACAACCCCCGGGCTCAGCCTACCTTATCGTTTGGCAGCAAGTTGCATTGGTCCAAGTCATGCTGCCAGGTACCGGTGAACGTGTAGATCTCCGCCCCTGACTTGGTTTAGTGCTGGCTTGGTTCAACACTGGCCTGCCTATGACAATGTAATATCATGTACAGCCTGCCTATGACAATGTAATATCATGTACAGCCTGCCTATGACAATGTAATATCATGTACAGCCTGCCTATGACAATGTAATATCATGTACAGCCTGCCTACCTTATCGTTTGGCAGCAAGTTGCACTGGTCCAAGTCATGCTGCCAGGTACCAGTGAAAGTGCAGATCTCAGCCTCTGATTTGCTGATGCCCCTCAGGAGGTGCTCCTTGAAGCTGTTGAACCAGACTGAGTCCTTTCCAGGTCTGATGCTGGAGATATTCAGATCCACCTGTTGGGCAGGAGTGGAGGTTTGGGTGGGGGGTCAGGGTCTGGGTGGGGATGCATATCTCTGCATCTTATGCCCCTTATGGCTTGCTGATGCCCCTTAGGAGGTACTCCTTGAAGCTGTTGAACCAGACTGAGTTCTTTCCAGGACTGATGCTGGAGATATTCAGATCCACCAGTTCCTTCCAAAGTTACCTGGGGAGTCAAGGCAAGCACCACCACTACAAACAGCAACAAAAACAAACACTGCCACCTACCGACTGCCACCTTCCAGATTGACCTGGTAAGTGAACACGAGCAGCACCACCAACAACAAGAACAAACACTGTTACCTACCAACTGCCACCTTCCAATTTCACCTGTCGAGTGAAGGCGAGCACCACCACCACCACCACCAACAAGAACAAACACTGCTACCTACCAACTGCCACCTTCCAAATTTACCTGTCGAGTGAAGGCGAGCACCACCACCACCACCACCACCAAAAATAACAACAAGAACAAACACTGCTACCTACCAACTTCCAAATTGACCTGGTGAGTGCCAACTGCCACCTACCAACTTCCACCTACCAACTTCCACCAACTGCCACCTACCAACTTCCAAATTGACCTGGTGAGTGAACACGAGCAGCACCACCACCAACAAGAACAAACAATGCTACCTACCAACTGCCACCTTCCAAATTTACCTGTGGAGAGAAGGCGAGCACCACCACCACCACCAACAACAAGAACAAACACTGCCACCTACCAACTGCCACCTACCAACTTCCAAATTTACCTGGGGAGTGAAGGCGAGCACCACCACCACCACCACTATCAACAACAACAAGAACAAACACTGCCACCTACCAACTGCCACCTACCAACTTCCAAATTTACCTGGGGAGAGAAGGCAAGCACAACACTTGCCATGTGGCTTAACATCAGAGCTGCAGAGGCGCCTATGCTATTTGGGGTGATAGGTAATAGAATAAAGCTAGGTATAGCACCCCAATTTTTATTCTATTACCTGTGGAGTGAAGTCAAGCACAACGCTTGCCATGTGGCTGAACATGATAAACCCTGAACTCCTCCAACTCACTCAGTGTTGTTTCAATTACCAATGTTTCAATTACCAATGTTTCAATTACCAATGTTTCAATTACCTATGTTTCAATTACCAATAAAATAAATGGTACGCATTATTCAAGGCGTGAAATTGAGGGGACCAGCCTCTTTACTTTAAAGTTACCTGGGGAGTGAAGTCAAGCACAACACCCCGTCGGGAGCGTTTCGGTTCTCACGGTGGCCGTCAACCGTATGAAACGTGGCTGGTTCTAGCCTCGTTGCCAACTCGAGCAAGGTGAGCTTACGAACCGGTGTCGATAACACCACGTCCTTAGTAGGGTCAACTGTCCCCGGCAGTGTGACTTACTTGGATGTTCGAATTTTCAATTTTCAATTTTCAAGCACAACGCTTGCCATGTGGCTGCACATCAGATGGGTGGTGTGTGGTGGTGTTGGTGGTGGGTGGCGGTGGGTGTGTGTGGTGGGGAGGGAAGGCGAGCACCAGCACCACCAACAAGAACAACCTCTACCACCCACCAACTGCCACCTTCCAAATTGACGACACAACGCTTGCCATGTGGCTGAACACGATAAACCCTGAACTCCTCCGACTCACTCAGTGATGGTTCAATTACCGATTGAATAAATGGTGAGGTTGAGGGGGCCAGCCCGCTAACTTAATATTTTCCTGGGGAGTGAAGGCGAGCACAACGCTTGCCAGGGGGCTGAACATGATAAACCCTGAACTCCTCCGACTCACTGATGGTTCAATTACCAATAGTTCAATACCAATGGTTCAATCACCAATGAAACAAATGGTACGCATCATTATGAGGCGTGAGGTTGAGGGGGCTAGCCCACTAACTTAATATTTTCCTTGGGAGTGAAGGCGAGCAGCAGCACCACCAACAAGAACAAACACTGCCACCTACCAACAGCTAACTTCCAAATTTACCTGGGGAGTAAAGGCGAGCACAACACTTGCCATGTGGCTGAACATAATAAACCAAAGGATATTTATTTCCGCTATATATAGTGATCGCTAGTTTCGACCCCGTTTCAGCAATATTATCGCTATAACAAAGTAAAACAAAAATGTGTGCCCTAAATGGCCCTAAAAAGCTATAGAAAGCACTAAAACGCTGTCCCTGGAGGAGGCCTAAAACCATAAAGCTAGGAAAAAAAACACTTTCAGGTTTGAAAAAAAGGCACTGGATAAACCCTGAACTCCTCCAACTCACTCAGTGATGGTTCAATTACCAATTAAATAAATGGTACGCATTATTACGAGGCGTGAGGTTGAGGGGGCCAGCCCGTTTACTTCAAATTTACCTGGGGGGTGAAGGCGAGCACAACGCTTGCCAGATGGCTGAACATTAGATGGGTGGTGTTGGTGGTGTGTGGTGTGTGGTGGTGCTGGTGGTGTGTGGTGGTGTAGGTTGTGGGTGGTGGAAGGTGGCGGTGTGTGTGTGCGGTGGGGAGTGAAGGAAAGCACCACCACCACCACCACCAAGAACAAACACTGCCACCTACCAACAGCTAACTTCAAAATTTACCTGGGGGGTAAAGGCGAGCACAACACTTGCCAGGTGGCTGAACATCAGATGGGTGGTGTTGGTGGTGTGTGGTGGTAGGTGGCGGTGTGTGTGTGTGGTGAGGAGTGAAGGCGAGCAGCACCACCACCAACAAGAACAAACACTGCACCTACCAACAGCCAACTTCCAAATTTACCTGGGGAGTAAAGGCGAGCACAACACTTGCCAGGTGGCTGAACATTAGCGCTGCAGAGGCACCCATGCTATCTCCCAACATCACCACACGCGCATACTGGCTAGTGTAGCGTTCCAGTCTGCCCTCGTAGTAGTTTGGGCCGTACTTTCCCTCCCCTTGCTCAAAGGAGTCACCGCTACCGCAGTACCACCCCCTCCCCGGCTCGACGATGTACAACACGTCAAAGGCCCTGCGGAAGGTAGTAATGCAGCACGTCAATATACATCACATTAATGTACCGCACGTCACAGGCCCTACGTGTGAAAAATGGTAATGTACCGCACATCAATATACAGCACATCAATGTACAGCACGTCAACGTACATCACGTTAATGTACAGCACATCAATGTAAAGCACGTCAACGTACATCACGTTAATGTACAGCACGTCAACGTACATCACGTTAATGTACAGCACGTCAACGTACATCACGTTAATGTACAGCACGTCCAAGGCCCTACGGAAGGAAGAAATGCAGCACGTCAATATACATCATGTTAATGTACAGCACGCCAGAGGCCCTACATGTGGGTGTAGTAATGTACAGCACGTCAATGTACAGCACATAAATGTACTTCACGTTCATGTAGGATAGTGGATAAAGGATAATGTTACAGTCAGCAGCACCAGCAGTAATCCCAAGTGTGACCCGAAACCAGCAGTAACCCCAAATGCGCCCCAGAACCAGCAGTAATCCCAAGTGTGACCCGAAACCAGCAGTAACCCCAAATGCGCCCCAGAACCAGCAGTAATCCCAAGTGTGACCCGAAACCAGCAGTAACCCCAAATGCGCCCCAGAACCAGCAGTAATCCCAAACGTGCCCCAAGACTCACTTCACTTCTTCACCCTTGGCTGACTAGTGCAGCTTGCTCAGCAGCCCCCCCCAGGTGGGGAGGATAATGTTACAGTAATCAGCACCAGCAGTTATCTAAAATGTGATCCGAAACCAGCAGTAACCTGAAATGCGACCCGAAACCAGCAGTAACCTGAAATGTGACCCGAAACCAGCAGTAACCTGAAATGCGACCCGAAACCAGCGGTTATCCCAAATGCGCCCCAAAACCAGCAGTAACCCCAAATGCCACCGGAAACCAGCAGTAACCCCAATTGTGACCCGAGACTCACTTCAATTCTTCACCCTTGGCTGACTTGTACAGCTTGCTCAGCAGCCCCCCCCAGTTGGGGATGCCGGGGGCGCTGCCAAACGACACCACCAGAGTCTGCTGCCGGGGTAGGGTTCCGGACACCCTTGAG
Organism: Chlamydomonas sp. ICE-L; assembly: GCA_013435795.1. Classification (NCBI taxonomy): domain Eukaryota; kingdom Viridiplantae; phylum Chlorophyta; class Chlorophyceae; order Chlamydomonadales; family Chlamydomonadaceae; genus Chlamydomonas; species Chlamydomonas sp. ICE-L. The sequence goes on along the minus strand of JACBWV010000264.1, from coordinate 481,217 downwards.
GTCTCCAACAATTTGCTCGCAGATCCTACGAGGGGAAGTAAATAAATAAATAGTACGCCTTGTTATGAGGGGTGAGGTTGAGGGGGGCCAGCTCGTTTGCTTGCACTGGGGCTAACCACCAATAGGGTGTGGTGTGGTGTGTGTGGGGGGGGGGGAGGGGGGGGGGGGAGGGGACAAGAAGAAAGTCTGCTGCCGGGGCAGGGTTTCGGACACCCTGGAGGTCTCTTACCATTTGCTCACAGAGCCTGCAAGGGGACATAAATAAACAAATAAATGATTAAATAAGCAAATAAAGAGCCTGTGAGGGGGAATAAGTAAACAAACAATAAATAAATAAACAAATAAATGAATAAACAAATAAATAAACAGATAAAAGAATAAACAAATAAATGAATAAACAAATAAAGAGCCTGCGAGGGGAAATACATAAATAAACAAATAAATGAATAACCAAATAAAGAGCCTGCGAGGGGAAATACACAAATAAACAAATAAATGAATAAACAAATAAAGAGCCTGCGAGGGGAAATACATAAATAAGCAAATAAATGAATAAACAAATAAAGAGCCTGCGAGTAGAAATACATAAATAAACAAATAAATGAATAAACAAATAAAGAGCCTGCGAGGGGAAATACATAAATAAAGGAATAAATGAATAAACAAATAAAGAGCCTGCGGGGGGAAATACATAAATAAACAAATGCATAAATGAATAAACAAATAAAGAGCCTGCGAGGGGAAATACATAAATAAACAAATAAATGATTAAAAAAACAAATAAAGAGCCTGCGAGGGGAAATACATAAATAAACAAATGCATAAATGAATAAACAAATAAAGAGCCTGCGAGGGGAAATACATAAATAAACAAATGCATAAATGAATAAACAAATAAAGAGCCTGCGAGGGGAAATACATAAATAAACAAATGCGTAAATGAATAAACAAATAAAGAGCCTGCGAGGGGAAATACATAAATAAACAAATAAATGAATAAACAAATAAAGAGCCTGCGAGGGGGAATAAATAAACAAATGCATAAATGAATAAACAAATAAAGAGCCTGCGAAGGGGAATAAATAAACAAATAAAAAGTATGCCTTATTATGAGGCGTGAGGTTGAGGGGACCAGCACGTTTGCTTGCACGGGGGCCAACCACCAAGAGAAGGTGGTGGGGTGTGTGTGGGTGGAGAGGGGAGGGGGGGAGGGTACAAGAAGGAATTCAGATATGTTTGTTTTTTTATTTGTGCATGGCCCCAGTGCAAGCAAACAGACTGGCCCCCTCAACCTCACACCTTGTCATAAAGCGTATTATTGATTTATTGTATCTTTCTTCATAGAAACTATCACCAAAGGTCCAAGTGGCCCTCAGACTAAGGAGGCCGACTTGCTAACTCCAAGTGGCCCTAAGGTAAGGGGGCCACTTGCCATGCTTTTAGAAATTCTGATTCGATTGGATGCTTCTGGATTCTTAATCGATTGGATGCTTCTGGAATTTACCGGCTCTCTGGGCGGTACTAGCAAGTCTTAGGCAGCTTTTAGCTGCCCATTACTGGTACTTGATTTGGCAAAGGAATGATAAAGCGTATTATTGATTTATTGTATCTTTCTTCATAGAAACCGAGGTGGGATGAGAGGGGACGAGAAGAAGGTAATTGAATATTGAAAATTGTTACGCCTTGCCACGGGGCGTGAGATTGAAGGAACCTTTCCGTAGGCTTGCACTGGGAAAGGTTATTGTTAGGGAACGGCAAATCATATGATGTTTACCAAAGGCGAGTATGATATCATATGATTTCATACAAATGGCATCATATGATATTGTATTTAAAAGGCAACTTTAGCCTAGTCAGACTGCCGGCATGATATGATATCGTATGATGTCATATGATGACATAATATCATATGATATCATATTGGCGTTCCCTAGTTAATGTGGGTTCTGATTCTGCAGACCGCTACTGCGCCGTGCGAAGGCATGGAGGAAATATAAAAGATATCGCCTGGAGGGGCGTGGTGTTAAGGGGGCCCTCCTGTACGCCGCAGCTGGGGAAAGTCACCATGGCAGACATAGTAAGTGTCACTCTCCAGGCGGGAGGGACTCCTTCATGCGACGTGTGGCAAGAATGCTGGTAAAAAAAGGCATGGAGGAAAGATCTTAACCTCTTTCAAGGCAGAGAAGAAGGTCATCTTTCTTTGTCGAAAGTGAGACAGCGTGAAAGGAATGTGTGTGTTTGAGTGTTATGTGTGTGATTCGTAAGGAGTGAGACAGGATGATAGGAATGTGTGTGTTTGAGTGTTCTGAGTGTGATGAATGTGATTCGTAGAAAGTGAGACAGCGTGAGAGGAATGTGCGCGTTGAGTGTTTCGAGTGTTATGAGTGTGTTTCGGCTAATGAGGACGAGAGGACGACCACACTCACCACACACACGCACATACACACATTTGAATGGGCAGAACAATACTGAGTGAGCAGTGAACCATGAGCCTAAAAAACACTCTAACAAATACACACCTACACCCAGCACACACCTACAAATACACACACTTCCAAATACACACACACACAACCAGCAAGAGCCTGAGCATACCTTATCTTTTCTGCTACAAGCAGCAGCTTCTAGGCAGCTCCAAGCTAGGGGGTAGGGGGGGGATGTTGGCCATACATCAAGAATGTGTGTGGGTCTCCCCGTGAGGAGTGTGTGTGTAGGCATTGGTGTGGAGGTAGAATGCTAAGGCTCTTAGTTTTTCTTTTCCGCTACAAGCAGCAGCTTCTAGGCAGCTCCCCTGGCTTGCTACCCAGCTAATCCTATTGAAATGTAGTGCAACTGGAAGCTGACAGATTCACAGTTCCAGTACAAGCAGCAGCTTCTAGGCAGCTCCATGAACCTGCCACTGGGCCAAGCCCCTAGATTTCAACAGTACTGGAACTGTGATTCTGTCAGCTTCCAGTTGCACTACATTTCAATAGGATTAGCTGGGTAGCAAGCCAGGGGAGCTGCCTAGAAGCTGCTGCTTGTAGCGGAAAAGAAATACTAAGAGCCTTAGCATTCTACCTCCACACCAATGCCTACACACACAATCCTCACGGGGAGACCCACACACAATCTTGATGTATGGCCAACATTTCCTCCCTACCCCCTACTCCACATACACAAACCCATCCACTCACACAAACACACACCAGCAAATCTCCCTCCCCCCCACCCCACAACACAACACTCCACACTAATGCCTGCACACACACTCCTGAAGGGGAGACCCACTCACATTCTTGATGTATGCCCCCCCCCCCCCCCCCCCCCCCCCCCCCCCCCCCCCCCCCTACCCCCCCCCCTACCCCCACCCCACATACACACACATCCACTTACACAAACACACGCCAACAAAGCTCCCCCCCAAACCTCCCTCCACCCCACCCCAACTACTCACACACTCCTGAAGGGGAGACTCACACACATTCTTGATGTATGGCCAACATCCCCCCCTACCCCCTACCCCACATACACACACACATCCATGCACACAAACACACACCAGCAAATCTCCCTCTACCCCACCCCACAACACTCCACACCAACACATACACACACACTCCTCAAGGGGAGACCCACACACATTCTTGATGCATGGCCAACATCCCCCCCTACCCCCAACCCAACATACACACACACCCATCCACGAACGCAAACACAAACCAACAAATCTCCCCCCCAAACCTCCCTCCACCCCACCCCACAACATCCCCCCTACACACACACTCCTCAAGGGAAGACCCACACACATTCTTGATGTATGGCCAATATTTCCCCCCATCCCCTACCCCACATACACACACACCCATCTACGCACACAAACACACACCAACAAATGTCCCCCCCAAAACTCCCTCCCCCCCACCCCCACATACCCCCCAAATCTCCCTCAACCTCACCCCACCACTAACCACTCCACCCACATACACACGCAAACCATCCACGCACACTAACACACACCAGCAAATGTCCCCCTCAAACCTCCCTCCACCCCACCCTACATACACACATCCCATCCACGCACACTAACACACACCAACAAAGGTCCCTCCCAAACCTCCCTCCATCCCACCCCACAAACACACACCCCACCCCACATGCAACCCCACCCCACATACACACACAACCCACAAACAACCCACCTGCAAGAGGACTGGCGGCTAGTTTGAAGTACCCGTGACCCTCGCCAACAATCTCTCCAACTAAAAGTCTTGGACCAGCAAATTGGACGCGTTTGGGATCTAGTCCGAGCGCCTTCACAGCAGTGAGAGTCAGGGATCATGATCAGTAATTGAGTATGTGTGTGTGTATGTGTGTGTATGTGTGTGTGTATGTATGTGTGTGTGTGTATGTGTGTGTATGTGTGTGTATGTTATTGTGTTTTGGTAGTGTGTATGTGTGTGTGTTTGTGTGTATGTTTGTGTATGTGTGTGTATGTATGTCTGTGTGTGTCCTGTGTTGTCTGTGGTTTTCTGTGTGTGCCTGTGTGTGTCTGTGGTGTGATGTGTGGTCCGTTTGGTGTTTGTGTTCGTTGTCTTTTTGTGGCCTGTGTGTGTCTTTGTGGTGTCTTGTGTGTGTCCTGTGTGTTGTGTGCTGTGGTGTGTGTATGTGGTGTTGTGCTTGTGTTGTCTGTGTGTATCTGTGTGTGATGTGTCTGATGTGGCTTTGTGTGTACCTGATGTGGGTCTTTGTGGTGTCTGTGTGTGTCTGTTGTGTGTGTCTGTGTGTGTGTCTGTGTGTGTGTCTGTGTGTGTGTCTGTGTGTGTGTCTGTGTGTGTGTCTGTGTGTGTGTCTGTGTGTGTGTCTGTGTGTGTGTCTGTGTGTCCTGTGTTGTAGTGTCTGTGTTTGTTTTTCCGTGTGTGTCTGTTTTTGTGTGTGTGTGTCTGTAGCGTGTCTGTGTGATGACTGTGGGTTTGCCTGTATTGTGTTCTTTTTTTTCTTGATGTTTTGCAATTTGTTTTTGTCTTTGTTTTTACGTCTGTGTGTGTGTGTTTGTATGTGTGTGTGTTGTAATGTGTGTGTATGTGTGTGTAATGTGTGTTTATGTTTGTGTGTACGTGTGCGTAATGTGTGTTTGGTACGTGGTGTTTATGTGTGTGTGTCTGTGTGTGTGTGTATGTGTTGTGTATGTGTGGTGTTCGTAGTGTGGTGTAATGTGGTTTTCATCTTGCGTGTATGTGTGTGTGTATGTGTGTGTATGTGTGTGTGTATGTGTGTGTGTATGTGTGTGTATGTGTGGTTGTATGTGTGTGTATGTGTGTGTATGTGTGTATGTGTGTGTGTGCATATGTGCGTGTATGTGTGTATGTGTCTGTATGTGTGTGTATTTGTTAGCTGTCAGGGATTTGGTACCTTCCGAGGTGGGGTCCAGGTAGTAATTTGGGTAGAGCCGCCCGAAGGGATGTCCCGGGGTGTTTGGGGATCAGGGTAGCTGATGTTTGGGCAAAAACAGGGTCGCAGGTAGCAGGTAGCGGGAATGACTAGAGCACACCTGAGGAAGGTACAGGCCCAGGGATTTCAAAGTGCACAAAGTCGCATTAGGTTCAGCTGAATAGCAAGTCAGGGGAGCTGCCGAGAAGCTGCTGCTCGTAGCGGAAAAGAAAAGCTATGACTAGAGCACACCTGAGGAAGGTACAGGCCTAGGGACTTCAAAATGCCCAGGGTCGCGTTAGGTTCAGCTGCATAGCAAGTCAGGGGATCTGCGCGAGAAGTCTGCGGCTCAGTAAAGCGTAAAGAAAGCTTAACTATAACTTCTAGTCTATAAGTCCTGAACCACCCCTAGTCATAACACACCTAGTCTAGAAGTCTAGAACACACCTAGTCTAGAACACACCTAGTCTAGAAGTCTAGAACACACCTAGTCTAGAACACACCTAGTCTAGAAGTCTAGAACACACCTAGTCTAGAACACACCTAGTCTAGAAGTCTAGAACACACCTAGTCTACAACACACCTAGTCTAGAAGTCTAGAACACACCTAGTCTAGAAGTCTAGAACACTCCTAGTCTAGAACACACCTAGTCTAGAAGTCTAGAACACACCTAGTCTAGAACACACCTAGTCTAGAAGTCTAGAACACACCTAGTCTAGAACACACCTAGTCTAGAAGTCTAGAACACACCTAGTCTAGAAGTCTAGAACACACCTAGTCTAGAACACACCTAGTCTAGAAGTCTAGAACACACCTAGTCTAGAACACACCTAGTCAAGAAGTCTAGAACACACCTAGTCTAGAACACACCTAGTCTAGAAGTCTAGAACACACCTAGTCTAGAACACACCTAGTCTAAGTCTAGAACAACACGCCTATTCTGAACACACACTATCAAGAAGTCAACACACCTATTCTTAAACACACCTAGTCCTAGAACACACCTATTAGAAGTCATAACATCACCTAGTCTAGAAGTCTAGAACACACCTTCAGTCTAGACACACCCTAGTCTATTGCAAGTCTAGAAGAACACCTAGTCTCGAACCCACCTAGTCTGAGAACCCACCTAGTCTGAGTCTAAGAACACACCCTAGTCTAGAACACGCCTATCTAGAACACACACCATAGTCCTAGAAGTCAGAACACACTAGTCTATAACACACCTAGTCTATAAGAAGTCTTACACACCTGTCTAGAAACACACCCTAGTCCTAGAGTCTAAAACACACCCCTAGTCTAGAACACACCTAGTCTAAGTCTAGACCACACCTAGTCTAGAAACACACCTATTCTAGAAGTCTAACACACTAGTCTAGAACCACCTAGTCAGAACACACCTGTCTAGAAGTCTAGCACAAACTATTCTAGAAGTCTAGAACACACCTGAGGGAGGTCTAGGCCTAGAGACTTTAGCTTCAGCAACGTTTTGATCTTTGTACCCAGCCTGGTGTCCACTGGGGGAAGGAGCTGCAGCAGAGGCTCCAGCTTCGGGCAAGAATTGGTGGTGGGCGGTTGGTGGTTGATATGTGTTGAGGTGTGGGTTCTTGTAGTCAAGGCCAATTTTTCCTGGCTCCAGCCACAGGCAGCAGAATGAGAGGGTGGGATTGTTTTTTATACCTACAGGCAAACATTGGCGGCGATAGAGGGAGTCGTTGGGGTTGGGGGTTTGGGGGGTTGGTTTGGGGGTGGTTTGGGTTTGGGGTTGGTTTGGTTTGGGTTCAGCGGGATTGGATTGAGGTAGGTGCGTACACCACCGCCGCTTATGCTTGCCTTAGTTCTAAACAAACAATCCCAACCTCTCATTTAGGTACATGTACACTGCAGCACACATGCACATACTGCCCCTTATGCTTGCCTTTAGTTCTAAACAAACAATCCCAACCTCTCATTTAGGTACATGTACACTGCAGCACACATGCACATACTGCCCCTTATGCTTGCCTTTAGTTCTAAACAAACAACCCCAACCTCTCATTTAGGTACATGTACACTGCAGCACACATGCACATACTGCCCCTTATGCTTGCCTTTAGTTCTAAACAAACAACCCCAACCTCTAATTTAGGTACATGTACACTGCAGCACACATGCACATACTGCCCCTTATGCTTGCCTTTAGTTCTATACAAACAACCCCAACCTCTAATTTAGGTACATGTACACTGCAGCACACATGCACATACTGCCCCTTATGCTTGCCTTTAGTTCTAAACAAACAACCCCAACCTCTCATTTAGGTACATGTACACTGCAGCACACATGCACATAATGCCCCTTATGCTTGCCTTTAGTTCTAAACAAACAACCCCAACCTCTCATTTAGGTACATGTACACTGCAGCACACATGCACATACACATGCACATACACATGCACATACACATGCCGCCAATGATTGCCTGTATGTGGAGGCTCTGCATCAGCTCTTGCCTCCAAGGGACACCAGGCTGGTGGTGATGATGATGATGACATTTTTGGCGGAGCCCCCCCTTCTGAAGGCGGGAGCCCCCAGTGTTACCCATTTGTCCGTCCGACCATCCATCCGACCATCCATCCATCCATCCATCCATCTGACCGCGATGAAGCCCGACACGTCAGCCAACGGTCTCGCAACTAACTCGCTTCCGTTGCCACCTGTCGCTGTCGCTCCCTCGCGATCACTCTCCGCCATTTTTAGCGTCGCAGGCGACGCTGCATCGAACTTGTTCCCAGTGCCCTACTGGATTCCAAGTATGCATGAGGCTCGGCGGAGTCCAGGGGGACTTTTAAACATCATGAATAAATGAAAAGTACAACACACATGTGAACATCACCAAGAAAATAAAAAGTACAACACACTTGTGAACATCACGAAGAAAATAAAAAGTACAACACACATGTGAACATCATGAAGAACATAAAAAGTACAACACACATGTGAACATCATAAAGAAATAAAGAAGTACAACACACATGTGAACATGATGACTTATGAACACCGCCGACCCCCATCAAACATCACCGACCCCACAGAACCCCACCCAATCCCACCCCACCCCCACCCTTTGTGAGCACTACCATCCAGCGCAGACAGCCAACTTGTCCTTACCACTGAGGCGTCCAGTGGATTCCCCTCGAGCCAGAGCGTTGCCAAGTTAGGCAACTTCCCAATGGCCTCGATTGGCAGAGTCTTGAGTTGGTTGCTGTACAGCCACACCTTCTCCAGGCAGCTCATGCTGGCCAGGCCCTCCGGCAAGCATTGGAGGCAGTTGTCGGCAACTGACAGCTTCTTCAGCTTGCTCAGCTGGCATACACCTGTGTGCGTGAGCATATATGTATGTAATTAATGAATTAATTATACATGCAAGTAATGATGGTTACTGTACAGCCACACCTTCACCAGGCAGCTCATGCTGGCCAGGCCCTCCGGCAAGCATTGGAGGCAGTTGTCGGCAACTGACAGCTTCTTCAGCTTGCTCAGCTGGCATACACCTGTGTGTGTGAGCACATATGTATGTATTTAATGAATTAATTATACATGCAAGTAATGATGGTTACTGTACAGCCACACCTTCACCAGGCAGCTCATGCTGGCCAGGCCCTCCGGCAAGCATTGGAGGCAGTTGTCGGCAACTGACAGCTTCTTCAGCTTGCTCAGCTGGCATACACCTGTGTGCGTGAGCATACATGTATTTAACTAATTAATTATATATGTATGTAATGATATTGGAGGCAGTTGTCGGCAACTGATAGCTTCCTCCTCTGGTTGCTGAACTGGCATTCACCTGCATGTGTTTTTTATTTCAGATTTCTGTAGTCCAGGTTGAGTAGCTACTTGGGCTACTCAACCCTCATTTCAGGAAAATTGCGGAGCCATCGCATGGTGGAGCGCGAAGCGCGGAGCCTGGGGTGTCCGGGGGGCAGTGCTTCTCGATATCGGGGTGTCCGGAAGGTGTAGCATTTGATGGAACTGCGTCGCGTCGTCCAAAAAAGAAACACTGACCTGCATGTGTGGGCTTACATGCAATTAATGAATTCATTAAACACGTATGTAATGATGGTTATCGTACAGCCACACCTTCGCCAGGCAGCTCATGCTGTCCAGGCCCTCCGGCTAGCATTGGTGGCGGTTGTCGGCAACTGGCAGCTTCCTCAGCTGGAACACACCTGTGTGCGTGAGCATACACGTATTTAATGACTTCATTACGCATGTAAGCAATGATGGTCACTGTGCAGCCACACCTTCACCAGGCAGCTCATGCTGGCCAGGCCCTTTGGCAAGCATTGGAGGCGGTTGTCGGCAACTGACAGCTTCTGGAATACACCTGTGTGCATGAGCATGCATGTATGTATGTAATGAATTAATCATACATTACATTACATTACATGTTAAAAGCTACTCGACACCGCGAGGATAAATGAGACTCTGTGCTTCAAACAAAAAGAAAAAGCACCGACAAAGCAAAAAAAAACATTACATCAGGGGTGTGTCGAGGACAAACAAACCCAACTCCTGACCACAGTTTTGCTGGCGTAGGTATTAAACCCCCTAGAGCAGGACCCAGATCTCAACCACTTACAGTGGCGGAGGTAAGAAGCTAACAAATGAAAATTCATAAGAGAAAAAAAGGAGAATAAATTACGGTGCCACTAAGCAGTCCAGGGCTTCCTGTCTTGCTCTTCTACAAGTAGAAAGATAGTCAGCTAGGGTGCTCCAAAAAGTCTTAGTGCCATTTCCATTCATAAAGGTTCTGAATGTGGAATCACAGAATTCCACATTCCATGCAGTTAAGTCGGTATCCTCATGGACATGCCTATAAATGTCTGTAAACAGCTTCTGGTAGCGGAGGCGAATATCATTATAAAAAGGGCACTCAAACATATGCATTTCATCCTCAGGTTTTTGGAACCCACATAGTTGACAGTGTCTCATTGTACAGGGGATGTGTGCTCCATCCACAACCCTCATTCTTTCTGTGTTCAGCCAAAGGGAGCCCATTCTAAACTGTGCTATAGAACGAATCTGATCCCGCTTATGTAAGGCGGATGTAAAGGGAATCAAGCCATTCTCATCATTACTGTTGGCTGCAAACCATTCCTGGTATCGGAGGCGTTTAAAGCCAACCCTTCTCTCATTTAGGATGTCTCAGACTGGACTGGTGTCACTTGGGTACTTAAACCTCCATGACTAAAAACCTTCAGACAGAATACCTTAGACATTGACTGCCTCCAAAATGTTAAGGTTTTTACTGGATCCTAGCTTGTGGAGAGCACAACGTAAGTCATGAACCCAGCCAGTGTTGGAATCAAAAGATTCCTCATGAGCCATTCTAATGAGATCCTCAGGTTCTTTATCTATGATCTTGTACCAGAAGCGCAAAGCTTGTTTAAGCCAAGCAAAACACACCGGGGTTCTACCCAGCTCTTCCATGATAATATTAGATGTAGTAGATTGGCAAACGCCCAACATTTGTTGAAGTATACCTCTATGCCATTTCTCACAAGCATGGTCATTTGAGATAAGTGTGTTGTTCAGAAAAGAAGGAGCCCACACCTCACAACCAAAATTCAGGATAAATTGTACAAGAGAATCAAATTGGTGGGTGAGAATATCAATATTGTATATCTCCATAGTACGGCATCGCCTACGGAGCATGTGGTGTGCCTTTTGGGCCTTAGTGAGCATCCTAGAAAAAGCAGCTTTTGCACGACTGCTTGAGTAATAAAAATAATACATCATAATAATGTATGATTCATACATGTAAAGATACATATGTATAATGACTTAATGATACATGCATGTAATTATAGATGTGTGTAATGATGGTTCCTGTACAGCCACACCTTCACCAAGCAGCTCATGCTGGAATTATAGATGTGTGTAATGATGGTTCCTGTACAGCCACACCTTCACCAAGCAGCTCATGCTGGAATTATAGATGTGTGTAATGATGGTTCCCGTACAGCCACACCTTCACCAAGCAGCTTATGCTGGAATTATAGATGTGTGTAATGATGGTTCCTGTACAGCCACACCTTCACCAAGCAGCTCATGCTGGAATTATAAATGTGTGTAATGATGGTTCCCGTACAGCCACACCTTCACCAAGCAGCTCATGCTGGCCGGGCCCTCAAGCAAGCATTGGTGGCGTTTGCCAGCAACTGACAGCTTCCTCAGCTAGCACACACCTGTGCGAGCATACATGTACGTAATGATTACGCCTGGTGGGGCGTGGAAGAAAGGGAACCCTGTCTTGCGGCGGTAGAGAACAGGCTGCCACTTTACCTGGACAAAGCTACCATGGCGGTTGACAGCGACCGCGAACACTTCAGCGCACCCGTAGGGATTTGAACCCCGCACCTTCTGATTTCAACGAGCTCTACCATTGAGTCATTCCTCGAAACCATGCTTTGGGCTATGATATCTGCCGGGGGCAAAAAAATAAATCACACACCTTCCCCTAGCTCCTCAAGATCGTTGCCCATCATCCACAGCTCCTCCAGGTTGGCAAGCCCTGACAGGTCAGCAGGCAGGCTGCGGAGCTTGTTCCCATTGAGTGACAGTTTCTTGAGGGCTGGCAAGCTGCTGATGGATGGCGGTAACTCTGTGAGCGCATTACCTGTGTGTGTGTCAAAAGTGTTGGAGGATTCGTGATGGTGGGTGGATTGGATGATGGGTGGGTGGATGAGTTGATGGGTGGATGAGTTGATGGGTGGATTGGATGATGGGTGGGTGGCTGGGTGGGTGGATTGGATGGGCGGCTGGAAGGTGCGCAAGTCCCTTTAGTCTAGTAGGCCACCCGTGGCGGGCAAGCTGCTGATGGATGGCGGTAACTCTGTCAGGGCATTACCTGTGTGTGTGTCGAAAGTGTTGAAGGATTCGTGATGGTGGGTGGATTGGATGATGGGTGGGTGGATGAGTTGATGGGTGGCTGGGTGGCTGGGTGGGTGGATGAGTTGATGGGTGGATGGGTGGATAGGATGATGGGTGGATGGGTGGGTGGATGAGTTGATGGGTGGATTGGATGATGGGTGGATTGGATGATGGGTGGGTGGATGAGTTGATGGGTGGCTGGGTGGCTGGGTGGGTGGATTGGATGGGCGGCTGGAAGTCCCTGTAGTCTAGTAGGCTACCCGTGGCTGGCAAGTTGCTAATGGATGGCGGTAACTCTGTGAGCGCATTACATGTGTGTGTCAATAGTGTTGGAGGATTCGTGTGGATTTGATGGGTGGGTGGATGGGTGGGTGGATGGGTGTATGGGTGGGTGGGTGGGTGTATGGATGCGTGTATGGGTGGGTGGATTGGATGGGCGGGTGGATGGGTTGATGGGTGTGTGGATGGGTGGATGGGTGTGTGGATAGGATGGGCGGCTGGAAGGTGCGCAAGTCCCTTCAGTCTTGTAGGCTACCCATGGCTGGCAAGCTGCTGATGGATGGTGGTGACTCGTCAGCGCATTACCTGAAGTGTCAATAGTGTTGAAGGGCTTGTGTGGATTGGATGTGTGGGTGGATGGGTTGATGTGTGGGTGAATGGGTTGATGTGTGGGTTGATGGGTTGATGGGTGGGTGTATGGGTTGATGGGTGGGTGTATGGGTTGATGGGTGGGTGGATGGGTTGATGGGTGGGTGGAAGGGTTGATGGGTGGGTGTATGGTTTGATGGGTGGGTTGATGGATTGATAGGTGGGTGTATGGGTTGATGGGTGGGTGGATTGGTGTATGGGTGGGTGTATGGGTGTTGGGGTGGGTGAATTGGATGCGTGGCTGGAAGGCATGCAAGTCCCTTTAGTCTAGTAGGCTACCCATGGCTAGCAAGCTGCTGATGGATGGTGGTAACCCTGTGTGCGCATTACCTGAAGTGTCAATAGTGTTGGAGGGCTTGTGTGGATTGCATGGGTGAATGGATGGGAAGGTGTATGGGTTGATGGGTGGGTGGATGATGGGTGGGAGGATGGGTGGATGGATGGATTGGATGGGTGGATTGGATGGGTGGATGGGTTGATGGGTGGGTTAATCATATGGGTGAAGACACATACATACATACATACATACATACATACATACATACATACATACATGCATACAAAAGTGCCAAAGACCCCCCTAAATTTTCAGTGATGGCCAAACATTCATACCTGGGGCTCCAAAGTCCTGAACCCTGTAACCACTCTAACACACACACACACATACGCACACACATACATATACAAGCACACCCAGTATCTTGAGGCAATGCACTGCAAGGCATCATGGTCACACACACATTGATACTTGAGGCTCCGAAGTCCTGAACCCTGTAACCAATCTAACACACACACACATATACATATATACACACACAGCATCTTGGTGGGACGAACTGCGAGGCATCATGGCCACACACACATATATACCTGAGGCGCAAAGTCCTGAATCCTGTAACCATTCAAACACCCACAGACATATGCATATATACACACACAGTCTCTTGAAGTGATGCACTGCGAGGCATCATGGCCACACATTCATACTGCCAAGCACACACATAGCATCTTGGTGGGATGCACTGCGAGGCATCATGGCCACACATTCATACTGCCAAGCACACACACAGCATCTTGGTGGGATGCACTGCGAGGCATCATGGCCACACATTCATACTGCCAAGCACACACACAGCATCTTGGTGGGATGCACTGCGAGGCATCATGGCCACACATTCATACTGCCAAGCACACACACAGCATCTTGGTGGGATGCACTGCGAGGCATCATGGCCACACATTCATACTGCCAAGCACACACACACACAGCATCTTGGTGGGACGAACTGCGGGGCATCATGGCCACACATTCATACTGCCAAGCACACACACAGTATCTTGAAGTGATGCACTGCGAGGCATCATGGCCACACATTCATACTGCCAAGCACACACACACACAGCATCTTGGTGGGACGAACTGCGGGGCATCATGGCCACACATTCATACTGCCAAGCACACACACAGTATCTTGAAGTGATGCACTGCGAGGCATCATGGCCACACATTCATACTGCCAAGCACACACACACAGTATCTTGGTGGGAAGAACTGCAAGGCATCATGGCCACACATTCATACTGCCAAACACACACACAGTATCTCCAGGTGATCCACTGCAAGGCATCATGGCCACACATTCATACATACTTGCAGCAGCAAGGTCCTCAGGGGAGATCAGGCCAGAGAGCATATCTGGCAGAGTGGTGAGTTTATTCCCTGCCAAGGAGAGCTGCCTGACTACCTCTGAAACCACTCCAACACATACACAGTATCTCCAGGTGATCCACTGCGAGGCATCATGGCCACACATACATACATACCTGCAGCTGCGAGGTCCTCAAGGGAGACCAGACCAGAGAGCGTATCTGGCAGAGTGGCGATTTTGTTCCCTGCCAGTGATATCTGCCTGACCACCACTGTGACCACTCTACCCCCCCCTCCCCCCCCCAATCCCCCCCACACACACTGCCACGCTCCCACACAGTATCTTGCGGTGATACACTGCGAGGCATCATGGCCACACATTCATTCATGCCTGAGGCTCGGAAGTCCTGAACCCTGTAACCACTCTTACATCCACACACATATACATAGACGCACACACAGTGTCTTGAGATGATGCACTGCGAGGCATCATGGCCACACATACATACCTGCAGCTGCAAGGTCCTCAAGGGAAATCAGGCCAGAGAGCGTATCTGGCAGCGTGGTGAGTTTATTCCCTGCCAGGGATAGCTGCTTCAGGTACGGTAGGCTGCCAATCTCATCAGGGAGTGAGTCAATCAAGTTTCCATGCAGCCACAGACCCTCCAGCTGTGTAAGCTGGCCGATGGCAGGTGGGACGGAGGTCAAAGAATTTCCTGAAGGGCATAGATTAGTTTTTTAGTTTGGTTTGGATCCGTTTAGCTAATGAATTCAGTTTAGTCGGGTTAGTTTAGTGTATGATAGTTAGTTTCCATGCAGCCAAAGACCCCCCAGCTGTGTAAGCTGTCTGATGGCGGGTGGGACGGAGGTCAAAGAATTTCCTGCAGTACATAGATAAGTCTAGTTTAGTTTGGATCCGTTTAGGTCATAAATTCGGTATAGTTTCTTTTATGATGTTTGGTTTCCATGGATAGATAAGTCTTATAAATTCAGTTTAGTTTATGAAAATTAGTTTCCATGCAGCCACAGGCTCACCAGCTGTGTGATTTTAAATTTAGTTTAGTCAGTTTATTTTTTTATGATAGTTAGTTGCCATGCAGCCACAGACCCTACACCTCAGTGAGCTGGCCAAAGGCGGGTAACTTGGGGACCTAGAACAAGCTAAACAAGTTACAAACGTATTCATAGGAGGAAGGGAAATGGGGAAGAAGAGGGGGAACCTGCACATGAACCTGCACATAGAAAACTTCCCCCCCCACACCCCACCCCACCCCCACCTTTGCGTGAAGTTACAATCTGAAAATAATTTACCCAAAGAAATCTCTTACCAGCTAGCCCAAGTCTGCAAAGGGACTTCAGCTTCCCAATGTCTGGTGGTAGGACAGTGAGGCAATTGCCTGCCAAGGACAACTCCACAAGCCCTTCTAGCTCAAAGACCTGTGCATGGTAAAAAAAACGAGAGGGAGAAGCTCAGGTCAGAGGATGGGTCTGCTGCGTGTCCTCCGCAAGACTTCAGTTTGTATATGCCAGTTTGTATGTATGTTAGTGGGTAGGACAGCAAGGCAGTTGACTCTATCTCAAAGACCTGTGCAGGGTGGCAAGGTGGAGAGCAGGTCAGAGGATGGGTCTGCTGCGCATAATCCGCACTGGACATACCGGTGTATATGTATGTATATATATGAATGTAGGTTAGTGGGTAGGACAGTAAGGCAGATGCCTGCCAAGAACAACTCCACAATACCTTATTGCTCAAAGATCTGTGTAGGGTGGGAAGGTGGAGTGCAGGTTAGAGGATGGGTCTGCTGCGGTTAATCCTCGAGACTGTAGTACGTATATACTGGTATTTATGTATGTATGTGTATGTAAGTATGTGTGTGTGAATGTGTGTTAGTGGGTAGGGCAGTAAGGCTGTTGCATGCCAAGGACAGCTCCATAAGCCATTCTTGTCCCAAGACCCGTGCAGGGTACAAAAACTGTGTATTTTATGGGAAGGTGAAGCTCAGGGTAGAGGGTGGGTCTG
Source organism: Chlamydomonas sp. ICE-L (assembly GCA_013435795.1). Taxonomy (NCBI): domain Eukaryota; kingdom Viridiplantae; phylum Chlorophyta; class Chlorophyceae; order Chlamydomonadales; family Chlamydomonadaceae; genus Chlamydomonas; species Chlamydomonas sp. ICE-L. The sequence continues at coordinate 464,576 of JACBWV010000264.1, read as the reverse complement.
AAGGTGAAGCTCAGGGCAGAGGGTGGGTCTGAAGGTGAAGCTCAGGGCAGAGGGTGGGTCTGCTGCGTGTGCTCCGCAAGAGTCTATTAACTGTGACTTAATGACGGTAAAGCTCGGGCAGGGGGTGGGTCTGAGGTGAAGCTCGGGCGAGAGTGGGTTCTGCCTGCGTGTGCCCGCAGCGTCTACTGTGTACATGAAGGGTGAGCTCAGGGCGAGGGTGGGGGGTCTGAAGGTGAAGCTCAGGGCAAGGGTTGGGTCTGCTGCTTTGCTCCGCAAGGAGTCTACTGTATACTAAGGTGAAGCTCAGGGCAGAGGGTGGGTCTGAAGGTGAAGCTCAGGGCAGAGGGTGGGTCTGCTGCGTGTGCTCCGCAAGAGTCTACTGTGTACATGAAGGTGAAGCTCAGGGGCAGAGGGTGGGTCTGAAGTGAGCTTCAGGGCGAGGGTGGGTCTGCTGCGTGTGCTCCGCAAGAGTCTACTGTGTACATGAAGGTGAAGCTCAGGGCAGAGGGTGGGTCTGAAGGTGAAGCTCAGGGCAGAGGGTTGGTCTGAAGGTGAAGCTCAGGGCAGAGGGTGGGTCTGAAGGTGAAGCTCAGGGCAGAGGGTGGGTCTGAAGGTGAAGCTCAGGGCAGAGGGTGGGTCTGCTGCGTGTGCTCCGCAAGAGTCTACTGTGTACATGAAGGTGAAGCTCAGGGCAGAGGGTGGGTCTGAAGGTGAAGCTCAGGGCAGAGGGTGGGTCTGAAGGTGAAGCTCAGGGCAGAGAGTGGGTCTGAAGGTGAAGCTCAGGGCAGAGGGTGGGTCTGCTGCGCAAGAGTCTACTGTGTACATGACGGTCTTTTTGCGTCTATCACCGTTTGACGATTTACAAGGTTTTGACTTTTTACAAGTTCTGACGCCTATCACCATTTGACGTTTTGACGTTTTACAAGGCTTTTTTCGAAGTTCCTGAATTTCTGAAGTCACTGAAGTCACATAAGATAGATCAACAAAAAGCCGATGTACTTCCTAAAAGGTAATGATAACGCCTGGTGGGGCGTAGTGTTAAGGGAGCCCGTCGTACGCGGGTAGGGAGCGGTCTTCTACCTCATTTGGACAAGCTACCATCGCGGTTAACAACGACCTGCAACGCTAAGAGCGACCGAAGGGGGAATCGAACCACCGACTCTTCATCCTCAAAGTGATTTTGTCTACCACTAGACCAATGTATACCACTGAAAGGGGCTGGTATGTACAAATGTTAGTGGGTAGGACAGTGAGGCAGGCGCCTGCCAAGGACAGGTCCAAAAGCCTTTCTTGCTCAAAGACCTGTGCAGGGTAAGATTTTTTTTTTATTTTTTTTATGGGAAGATGAAGCTCAGGTCAGAGGATGGGTCTGCTGTGTGTGCTCCTCAAGAATTAAGTATATGGTTCCATGAGTGTAGTACATGATACCATTAGTGCAGTACACGACACCATGAGTGTAGTACATGATAGCATGAGTGCAGTACACGATACCATGAGTGTAGTACATGATACCATGAGTGTAGTACATGAAACCAGTAGTGCAGTACACGATACCATGATTGCAGTGCATGATACCATCAGTATAGTACATGATACGGGTACCACACATGCAGCAACCATTTAAATGCTGCAACACATATTAACAGCACTTCATGCGAAGCATTCATCAACACATATTGGATATTGTTGCATCAACCATAATGATAACCTGTGCAGGGTGGGGAGGTGAAGCACAGCTCTTTTGGGCGGAGCCCCCCCACCCCCCACATGTTTTGTCAAACATAATGACCACCCGTGCATGGTGGGAAGGTGAAGCACAGCTCTTTTCGGCGAAGCCCCCCCATCCCCCACATGTTATGTCAAACATAATGACCACCTGTGCATGGTGGGAAGGTGAAGCACAGCTTTTTTGGGCGGAGCCCCCCCCTTCCCCCACATGTTATGTCAAAACAAATGACCACCTGTGCATGGTGGGAAGGTGAAGCACAGCTCTTTTGGGCGGAGCCCCCCCTTCCCCCACATGTTCTGTCTAACATAATGACAATATGTGCATGGTGGGAAGGTGAAGCACAGCTCTTTTGGGCGAAGCCCCCCCCTTCCCCCACATGTTATGTCGAACATAATGACCACCTGTGCATGGTGGGAAGGTGAAGCACAGCTCTTTCGGGCGAAGCCCCCCCCTTCCCCCACATGTTATGTCAAAACAAATGACCACCTGTGCATGGTGGGAAGGTGAAGCACAGCTTTTTTGGGCGGAGCCCCCCCCTTCCCCCACATGTTGTGTCAAAACAAATGACCACCTATGCAGGGTGGGAAGGTGATGCACAGCTTTTTTGGGCGGAGCCCCCCCCTTCCGCCACATGTTATGTCAACACAAATGACCACCTGTGCAGGGTAGGAAGGTGATGCACAGCTTTTTGGGGCGGAGCCTTCCCATCAGAAATGGCGGGAGCTCCCAGAGTCACCGCTTTGTCCGTTTGTCTGACAGATCGACCACAATAAACAGGAAACCCTGGCCCTAACTGTCTCGTAAACTCTAGCTTTGGTCCAATGCACTCGATTCAGTGACCACCTGCCGCTCTGAAAGCCAACACTCTCCGCCAATTTTACTAGTTTCCGTCCTTGTTTCCGTTACAGAAATTCTTCAGAGGGTCTTCTGGTAGCTTTCAAGGGTCTGGTACTTTCCAAGGGTGGGGTTCAGGTACTGATTTGGGTAGGGCAGCCTGAAGGACCGCCCCGGGGGCTTCGTGGTTCGGTGTCAGGGTCGTGGAAGTTTTGGCCTAAACAGGGACCCAGGTACGATTGGCCTAAACAGGGACCCAGGTACGATTGGCCTAAACAGGGACCCAGGTTCGATTGGCCTAAACAGGGACCCAGGTACGATTGGCCTAAACAGGGACCCAGGTACGATTGGCCTAAACAGGGACCCAGGTACGATTGGCCTAAACAGGGACCCAGGTACGATTGGCCTAAACAGGGACCCAGGTACCATTGCTACCGGTAACAGGGGAAAAAGGCGCAGCTGTGTTAAAAGAAAGGAAAAAAGATAATGTCTAAAGGGGCATGGTGTTAAAGGGACCCTCTTGAACGTTGCCGCTGGGGAAAGCCACCATAATAAACGGGGGGAAAAGGCGCTGCTGAGTGTCCTCCTCAAGACTGTGGCACACAATACATAAATAAATATTATGCTTTATTACAAGGCGTGAGGTTGAGGGGGCCAGCCAGTTTGCTTGCACTGGGGCCGACCACCAATCCTGAATCTGTAGCACACAATACCATGAGTACCTTGATTTTTTTAGGTTGGGCGAGTTCCCTTCGCCTAATTGCCCCCCCCCCCCCCCCCCCCCCCTCTGGACTGCAACGTACATACAGAACACGAAACCACACATGCGTGCTGGTTAGTGAATTGTGTTGATTTGGATTCTGGGCAGCGATTTGGGTCTCCGTGCTGGGATCACGATTCAGGTCTCAGGTAGCGGAAATTTGGGTCAAAACGGGGTCTGAGGTAGTGATCGGGATAGGTAGCAAAAATAAATCTCGGACTCATGCAGCAAGGATTGACATGCTACAACCATTCCCACGTACTTGTCAGCGCTTATTCAGTAGGGGTCTGCGAAAGCAAAAGCGACAGTAACCATTCCTCAGTGCAAGCGAACGGTGAGTTTCCTTCAACATCTCGCCCCGTGGAAGGCCGTGGCAGTGTTCAACTTTCAATTGACAACATGTTGCACAACTAAGCAACAATTCAGTTGTCCTTCACATGCTCCTATTCGATGCTGCTGGTGCTAGTACTGGTGCTGATGGTTTGGTGCTGGTGCTGATGGTGCTAGTGCTGGTTGGACTCCAATACAACAAAATTGCATGACCAACAAATTATTTTACCTTCACATGCTGCCATCTGCTGCTGCTACTTCTGCTGATGGTGGTGGTGGTGATGATGCTGATAGTTACGTTATCCTGGTGCCCTATTGGAATCCCATTGTGACAGCGGCTTGACTGTGTTAAGGGGGGCTTCTTATTGTGGGGTATGCCATGGGCGCATGGGGATTAGCCATCCTCTTATCTTTCGAGTCAAGTCAAGAGCGTGTTTGTCTAGGCTGTAGTGTGTTGGGTATGGCATGGACTAAGGGGGAAACTTTCTACAGTATCTTATTGTGTGTGGGGAGCATGTGCATGTGCATGTGTCAGGTAGTTTCACGTATGGCCCTGTGGGGTGCATGTGCATGCGCGTGTGTAAATGGGGAGGGTTTCATACCTCAGGTGGAATTTCCGTCAATCGGCAGTCTGTCAGGTCTAGCTTGCCCGAGTCCTTCGCCAACATCAGTTTGACCATCATGAACCGGTCGGACAATACTGCATGGCATCGATGCCCTCGTCGGGTGCTTGGGGACCCTAATTGCGTGCCTTGACCGTTTCTTAAGGGTGATAGAACATTTTGGGAGGTAAGATAGGGTACGGGACGGGGTGAAACGGAGGGGCAGCGGGGTGGCAAAACTCGGCCATGGCTGCGGGTGCAGCTTAATGGGGAAATAGATGTAGGTAGCTTGAGGATTTGCATCTCGAATTCAGCCGCTTGACTTCAATTTGACCGTTATGTGCGCGATTTGGATTTTAGAAAGAAAACGATGGAGGTAGTGGCGGCAGCTATCTTACGGCATGACCTGGGTCCCGCTGGGCGATGACTCGATGATGAAATCACACATCGCACGGGTAGATCGGGCAGTTAACTTCGTTCACTTTTCGCTCCATCAACAGCCCGTATTACGGATTAGAACGAGCCATCATCTCCCTAGCATCTTGGGACTCGCATCAGCCCTGAAAATCCAAAAGTGTGCTGTGTCAATTTGTCCTGATCGAGGCAAACCTCCAGCTCACACATTCCCACCCCTTCCACAATCTACAAATCTACCTTTCTACCATCTACGTTTGGAAAGGATAGGAACTCGATTATTCCCGACTGCATGCAATAGATTATCGCATTCCCTCCTTTACTTCCCTTGACTCCCGTCCAATCTTACAACCTAAGTGCACTCAAGTGGTTCAATCAACCAGAACCAAGCTGAGTCATCCCTCCTGTGGCAGTTGAAATTTCTTCTGCACTTCTTTTAGGGCCAAGCCACATTCTGGGCCTATCCAGCCTATTTGGCTACGGTCAAGTCCTGTCAGGACAAACCACAGTGGGGCCAGCAAGACCTAGCCAAAGTACAGACATATCAGGACAAGCCAACACACCTCCTGTAGAAAAGGAGTCGTAGGCCAGGATGTCGTCCCGCTTGTCCATAGATGCAAGCACTGTGTCCCAGAGGCTGGAGAAGTACAAAAGCCGTGTACAGGAGCTGAATGCACAAGTACGCTTAAGTCATGCCAGTGAACCCTAAACTCAGGACTACCCGCCCATCTGCATGTGAACACACACACACACATGCAAAGACACAGACTGAGAGACATGTGTGCATCAATAATGTTGCTGCCGAAACTACTTTATGCAACACACGATCTTTACCTGAAGGGCTTGCAATTTACAGTGCATGCGCACTTCCACACATGCGCACTCCCATGCTAGAAAAATGCTATGTTTGACACTCCTAAGCATATACAATCCCCTGCATGCTTAATCCCACTCCCATGCATGTACAATCTCATGTATGTATGTTCCAGTTCAGGGGTAGGCCAAATAGCTAAAGGGACTTGCCCGACCGTATAGGAAGGGCTTTAAAAGAAAAAGCACTGATGAACTGAACCCCAAACAATCGTTTTACCAACAGGGGCCCTGAGTTCGTGCTACAGTGATAATTTAATTATACAATATAGTTAAATCATCATCTCATCAGGGATGATAATTTGATTGCGCGGTTATTATCGCATTTTTTTATAAATTGTATTAAGTATTTCCATCCTACAAAGGAATCAGGATTCATGACCAGCTTCATACATATAATCTCATGCACATACACTCTCATGCATATACACGCCCATACATGAAGCTACCAAGCATGCACACTTCCATACGTGGCCCTCCAAAACAATGCATGCACACTTCCACACACACACACACACACGCACACTCCCATGCACTCCCACTCCACTGTTTGTTTTCCGACGACGCCTCGCCATTCCGTCAGTCAGGGAAGCTGCCTAGAAGCTGCTGCTCATAGCTGAAAATAAAATCACTGGTGTCCCCTTTGACGTTGATAAGCCGGGGCACACTTGGAGTCCAGTAGGGCACCAGGAACAAGTCCTTGGAACATTGCAAGCGTCGCATAAAATTGGTGGAGAGGGTTGGCTATCAGAGCGACAACGGGATGGAGTGCAGCAGACCGAAGCCAGGGTTTTCGAGACAGTTAGGGCCAGAGTTTCCTAAAACCTGTTTTTTGTGGTCAGACAGACAACGCGGTGACCCTGGGAGCTCCGCAAAAAAATAACTATCATCATCATCATCATCATCATCATCATCATCATCATCTTGTTGTGTGACGCAATATAATGTAGAAACTTTCCAGATTCTTACACTAAATTTTGACGTGATTCAACCTCACCTCTTGACAGGAGCAAGCCAAGCCAGATATGGTTGCAGTGAGGGGGAGTGGATAGCATTTGCATGCTTGGATATATTCTTAGTGCTGTCCGATTATCACAAGAGCCTGCTCCCCTCCGCCCCCCCCCCCCCCCCCCCCCCCCCCCCGTCCCCCGTCCCCGTCCCTGTCCCTTCCCGTCCCGTCCCCGTAACCCTGACCCACCTAACTTCACCTCTTGACAGGAACAAGCCAAGCCAGATATGGTTGCAGTGAGGGGGAGTGGATAACATTTGTATGCTTGGATGTATTCTTAGTGCTGTCCGATTATCACAAGAGCCTGCTCCCCTCCGCCCCCCCCCCCCCCCCCCTCCCCCGTCCCCCGTCCCCCGTCCCTGTCCCTTCCCGTCCCATCCCCGTAACCCTGACCCACCTAACTTCACCTCTTGACAGGAACAAGCCAAGCCAGATATGGTTGCAGTGAGGGGGAGTGGATAACATTTGTATGCTTGGATGTATTCTTAGTGCTGTCCGATTATCACAAGAGCCTGCTCCCCTCCGCCCCCCCCCCCCCCCCCTCCCCCGTCCCCCGTCCCCCGTCCCTGTCCCTTCCCGTCCCATCCCCGTAACCCTGACCCACCTAACTTCACCTCTTGACAGGAACAAGCCAAGCCAGATATGGTTGCAGTGAGGGGGAGTGGATAACATTTGTATGCTTGGATGTATTCTTAGTGCTGTCCGATTATCACAAGAGCCTGCTCCCCTCCGCCCCCCCCCCCCCCCCCCCCCCCCCCCCCCCCGTCCCCCGTCCCCGTCCCTGTCCCTTCCCGTCCCGTCCCCGTAACCCTGACCCACCTAACCTCACCTCTTGACAGGAGCAAGCCAAGCCAGATATGGTTGCAGTGAGGGGGAGTGGATAGCATTTGCATGCTTGGATATATTCTTAGTGCTGTCCGATTATCACAAGAGCCTGCTCCCCTCCGCCCCCCCCCCCCCCCCCCCCCCCCCCCGTCCCCCGTCCCCGTCCCTGTCCCTTCCCGTCCCGTCCCCGTAACCCTGACCCACCTAACTTCACCTCTTGACAGGAACAAGCCAAGCCAAATATGGTTGCAGTGAGGGGGAGTGGATAACATTTGTATGCTTGGATGTATTCTTAGTGCTGTCCGATTATCACAAGAGCCTGCTCCCCTCCGCCCCCCCCCCCCCCCCCCCCCCCGTCCCCCGTCCCCGTCCCTGTCCCTTCCTGTCCCATCCCCGTAACCCTGACCCACCTAACTTCACCTCTTGACAGGAACAAGCCAAGCCAGATATGGTTGCAGTGAGGGGGAGTGGATAACATTTGTATGCTTGGATGTATTCTTAGTGCTGTCCGATTATCACAAGAGCCTGCTCCCCTCCGCCTCCCCCCCCCCCTCTGTCCCTTCCCGCCCCCGTAACCCTAACCCCCCTCCCCCCCTGTCCCCCCCCGTCCCTGTAACCCTAACCCACCTAACTTCACCTCTTGACAGGAGCAAGCCAAGCCAGATATGGTTGCATTTAAGGAGTTGAGAGGTGTGTTGGGTTTATGTTGACGACGCACTTGGGCAGTATGGGGCCTTCCTCCTGGGGGTTGGTTGGGTTGGACCGGTGAGGCGGGCGGAGTTGGATGGAATGGGGAGGGATGGAGAGGGGGGGGAGGGGTCGGGCGGGATGGGGTGGGGTGGGGTGGGGAGCGGTGTGGTGTGGTGAGAGGGTTTGGGTGGGATAGGGTGGGGTGGGGGTGGGAGGGTTGGGAGAGATGGGGAGAGGGGGGCTAAGGTAGGGTTCAGATATGTTCATTTGTTTCATTCGTTATACATTAAAAATCAGATATCTTCATTTAAGGTATGTTCATTTGTTTCAATTCAGATATGTTCATTTGTTTCATTTGTTTTAAGTTTAACTTTATATATGCTCATTTGTTACCTTTCTTCGAAGTTGAACTTCAGACATGCTCATTTGTTTCATTTGTTATAAGTTTAACTTTAGATATGCTCATTTGTTTCATTTGTCTCTTAGCACTCAAGCAGACATTAAGGGCAATAGCTTCAGGCCTGACGTATATAAAAGAAGCCCAAACCACACACAAACACAAACAGACACACAACGACACACACAAAAACACACACAACAAGTTATATGCAGCGTCGCCTGCGACGCTAAAAAATGGCGGAGAGTGATTGCGAGGGAGCTACAGGTGGCAACGGAAGCGAGTTAGTTACGAGACCGTTGGCTGACGTGTCGGGCTTCATTGCAGTCAGACGAATGGATGGACAAACGGACAAATGGGTAACACTGGGGGCTCCCGCCCCCCAGAAGGGGGGGCTCCGCCAAAAAAAAACACAAACACAAACAGACACACAAACAGGCACACAAACAGAGACAAACACAAACAGACACACAAAGACACACACAAAAACACACACACACACAAACACAAACAGACACACAAAGACACACACAAAAACACACACAAACACAAACAGACACACAAACAGACACACAAACAGAGACAAACACAAACAGACACACAAAGACACACACAAAAACACACCCACACACAAACACAAACAGACACACAAAGACACACACAAAAACACACACAAACACAAACAGGCACACAAACAGACACACAAAGAAACACACAAAAACACACACAAACACAAACAGACACACAAACAGACACACAAAGACACACACAAAAACACACACAAACACAAACAGACACACAAAGACACACACAAAAACACACACACATGAAGCTGGATTACAATTAGGGGACACAAGAAGCAGAAGCGTATTCACAAAGATCTTTGAACACCATAGGGGAATAGGCACGCTGAAGAGACTCACCTCTCCCTCCTCATTTATACCGTTTATGTGTGTTTATATATGTTTATATACCAGTATGTGTTAATACAGTTGTATATATGTTTGTATATGTTTATATGTGTTTATGTATGTTTATGTAATGCTAGTGGTCGCCCATGATAGGATATTCCGGGTCGATCTGTGAATGTGTCTTACACGTGTCTTGCCCAACAAGGCAGTTGAGCGGACGGCTGGGCGTGTGGGTCACGTGTGCCTACATCAATAGGCCTTTTTATATATACATATATATTAGATTTGTTTTTTGTTTTTGTTTTTGTGAATAAGTATAAACTGTTTGTCTGTGTACAGGCGAGTTGACCCCCAATGACTCACATGGGCACATTCCTGGAGTAAAGCCAGGCGAAACGTTCGCCAACCGCGGGGAGCTGGCAGTGCTGGGCTTGCACAAGTCCATCCTCAGAGGCATTGATTACAAGTGAGAGCTACCACCATTATCACACTCACACTCACTCACACCTGCACTCACACCTACACTCACAATCATACTGACACTCACACATGCGCGCTCATACACATGTCCCCCACCACACACACACACACACACACACATTGATTACAAGTGAGATCTACCACCATTGTTTTGTATTTGTTCGCAGTTCTGGTGTTATGAAAAGTAATGATAACGCCTGTCGGGGTGTGGAATGAAGGGATCCCCGGTGGGGAACATGCTGCTACTTTATCTGGCGAAGCTACCATGGCCTTTGGCAGCGACCGCGAACACTGAAGCGCACCCGTGGGGATTCGAACCCAGCACCTTTATCGTGGGTGGAGCTCTGCCATTGAGCCATTCGTCGAAACAGAGATAGTTGTGGTGTATGTATACACAGTGCAGACTATTCTAAGCCTGGGATTTTCTTAATAGCTTTTCTTAGCAGCTTGTAAAGAGCTCCTTGAGCCAGCCACTGGGCTTTTCTTACTGCCTTTTATTAGTAGCTTCTGGGCAGCTCCTTGAGCCAGCCACTGGGCTTTTCTTACTGCCTTTTATTAGTAGCTTCTGGGCAGCTCCTTGAGCCAGCCACTGGGCTTTTCTTACTGCCTTTTTTTAGTAGCTTCTGGGCGGCTCCTTGAGCCAGCCACCGGGCTTTTCTTACTGGCTGTTATTAGTAGCTTCTGGGCAGCTCCTTGAGCCAGCCACTGGGCTTTTCCTACTGCCTTTTATTAGTAGCTTCTGGGCAGCTCCTTGAGCCAGCCACTGGGCTTTTCTTACTACCTTTTATTAGTAGCTTCTGGGCAGCTCCTTGAGCCAGCCACTGGGCTTTTCTTACTGCCTTTTATTAGTAGCTTCTGGGCAGCTCCTTGAGCTAGCCTCTGGGCTTTTCTTACTGGCTTTTATAAGTAGCTTCTGGGCAGCTCCTTGAGCCAGCCACTGGGCTTTTCTTACTGGCTGTTATTAGTAGCTTCTGGGCAGCTCCTTGAGCCAGCCACTTGGCTTTTCTTACTGGCTGTTATTAGTAGCTTCTGGGCAGCTCCTTGAGCCAGCCACTGGGCTTTTCTTACTGCCTTTTATTAGTAGCTTCTGGGCAGATCCTTGAGCCAGCCACTGGGCTTTTCTTACTGGCTGTTATTAGTAGCTTCTGGGCTGCTCCTTGAGCCAGCCACTGGGCTTTTCTTACTGGCTTTTATAAGTAGCTTCTGGGCAGATCCTTGAGCCAGCCACTGGGCTTTTCTTACTGGCTTTTCTTAGCAACTTCTAGGCAGCTTCTAGGCAGCTCCTCGAGCCAGCCACCGGGCTCAGGCCCAAGATTACAGCCGTGTTGGTAGGTTAAGTATGACAGCTTCCAGGTGCACTAGCTTGCTTTGAATTTGACTTCGAGAATTGGCTTTGAATTTGAAGAATTGGCTTCGAAATGGCTTTGAATTTGAAGAATTGGCTTTGAATTGGATTTGAATTTGAAGAATTGGCTGTGAATCGGCTTTGAATTTGAAGAATTGGCTTCAAATTGGCTTTGAATTGGCTTCGAACTGGCTTCAAATTCAAAACATTGGCTTTAATTGGCTTTGAATTTGAAGAATTGTCTTCAAATTGGCTTCAAATTTGAAGAATTTGCTTGAAGTTGGCTTTGAACTGGCTGCGAATTGGCTTCAAATTTGGCTGATAGCCAGTCAAGGGATCAGCCTAGATGCTGCTGGTATTAGCCAAAAATAAAAGCTATGATAGTAGCCACCTTGTTTATGCATCCGGGGGTGGCCAGTTCCCCCCCCCCCCTTCCCCCCCCTCTTCTTTTTCTCTCCTTTTTTTCCCTCTACTTTTTCTCCTTTTTTTTGTTTTCATGGTGTTCATCAAGTATTAGCCAAGAGAAAAGCTATGGTAGTAGCCACCTTGTTAATTTCCTTCTTGTTTTACTTCTTCTTTTTCTTTTTCTCTTTTATTTATTTATTTTTAGGGCACCAGGTAACACGCACACCCATTCCTGCACTCTCGCACGACCTCACAGTCACACCTGCGCCCACACGCACACCCAAACTCCCGCTCACTCACAGTCAAACTCATTATCACACTCACTCACACCTATACTCACACCTACACTCATAATCATACTGACACTCACACATGCGCACTCATACACTTGTACCCCCCCCCCCACCACCACCACCCCCACCACCACCACCACCACCACCACACACACACACACACACATACACACATACACACATACACATACAGACACATAGACACACACACAAATACACTGACATATACACACAGGCTCACCTTGCAGGAGTCATGAAGAAAAGGGGGCGCGTGCAATCGCCCACCCAAAACCACACCCACAAGCACACACACACACAAACACACACTTCAGGAGTCATGATGAGAAGGGGGCGCGTGCAATCGTGATGTCTGGCAGATACGTTGACAACAAGGAGTTCTCATTGCCTACCTTGACATGGGCAGCAAGGCACACCCACCACCACCACACACACACTCACACACACACACACAAACAAACACTACCACACTGCAGGAGTCGAGATGATAAGGGGGCGTATGCAATCGTGATGTCTGTCGGATACGTTGACAACAAGGAGGCCTCATTGCCTACCTTGACATGGGCAGCAAGGCACACCCACCACCACCACACACACACACACCCCACCACCACACACACACACACACTACCACACCCACCAACACCACAAACACACACATTAATACTAACACACTGCAGGAGTCGAGATGAAAAAGGGGGTATATTCATTTGTGATGTCTAGCGGATACGTTGATAACAAGGAGGCCTCATTGCTTACCTTGAGATGGGCAGCAAGGCACACACACCACCACCACACACACACTACCACACACACCACCACCACAAACACACACATAAACACTGACACACTGCAGGAGTCGAGATGAAAAAGGGGGTATCTTCATTTGTGATGTCTAGCGGATACGTTGATAACAAGGAGGCCTCGTTGCTTACCTTGACATGGGCAGCAAGGCACACCCACCACCACCACACACACACGCACACACACACACACACAAACAAACACTACCACACTGCAGGAGTCGAGATGAAAAGGGGGCGTACACAATCGTGATGTCTAGCGGATATGTTGACAACAAAGAGGCCTCATTGCCTACCTTGACATGGGCAGCAAGGCACAACCACCACCACCACACACACACACACTCACACACTCACACACACACACAAACAAACACTAACACGCTGCAGGAGTCAAGATGAAATGGGGGCGTATGCAATCGTGATGTCTGGCGGATACGTTGACAACAAAGAGGATGAAGCTGGCAACTTTTGGTACACCGGCGAGGGAGGGCAAGCAAAAGGAGTCCAAACCAAAGACCAAGAGTACAAGCATGGGAATTTGGTGGGTTTCCCTAGGGCAGCCTGCACCCTGTTCAGGTTGTTAACCAGGTGTTCAGGGTGTTTATGTACATCATCAATTAAACATGTAGTTGTTGAAAAATTGTTCACACCCTGAACACCTGTTTAACAACCTGAACAGGGTGCAGGCAACAATAGGGTATGGTATGCCTCCACCCATCCAGCCCTCTACCCTTTTGCATTTCGAATTTGTGCAGGATTGTCTCGTGGATCAGCCGCCCCTCCAACCCTCTTCCTGTCCCATTCTCTACCTCTCTAGCTCTCTACCCTACCACCCCTCCACCCCTCCAATCCTTCAACCCTCCCAACCCTCCAACCCCCTTTCCCTGCCGTCCTCAATCTCTATAGCTCTCTACCCTTCCACCCCTCCACCCATCCACCCCTTCACCCATCCTAACCCTCCAACCCTCCAACCCTTCACCCCTCCCAACCCTCCAACCCTTCAACCCTCCCAACCATCCAACCCATCCAACCCTTCACCCCTCCCACCCTCCACCCCTCCCAACCCTCCAACCCTTCACCCCTCTTCCCCTGCCGTCCTCTACCTCTATAGCTCTCTACCATTCCACCCCTCCACCCCTCCACCCATCCAACCCTTCACCCCTCCCAACCCTCCAACCCTCCAACCCTCCCAACCCTCCAACCCTTCACCCCTCTTCCCCTGCCGTCCTCTACCTCTATAGCCATTTACCCTTTCACCCCTCCACCCATCCACCCATCCAACCCTTCACCCCTCCCAACCCTCCAACCCTCCACCCCTCCCAACCCTCCAACCCTTCACCCCTCTTCCCCTGCCGTCCTCTACCTCTATAGCCATTTACCCTCTCACCCCTCCACCCCTCCACCCATCCAACCCTTCACCCCTCCCACCCCTCCAACCCTCCACCCATCCAACCCTTCACCCCTCCTAACCCTTAAACCCTCCTCTCTTCCCCTGTACCCTTCTATCATACATCCTAAACCCTCTAACCCTCTACCTCTCTTCCTCTCCACCGCTTCACCCCTCAACCCCTCTATCTCTCCATCCCTCAACCGGCCCATCCCTCATCCCCTCACCCCTGCCATTTTCTCCTTTGCCTCTGACCTCCTCCCTCCCCCCACCCCCACCCCCCATCCACCCACCCCTGGTCTCTGAAATCTATGGCCTTGTCCCTCTCACATATCTATGGCCTTGTCCCTCTCACATATCTATGGCCTTGTCCCTCTCACATATCTATGGCCTTGTCCCTCTCACATATCTATGGCCTCCTCTATCTCTCTGACATATCTATGGCCTCCTCTATCTCTCTGACCTTCCTTTTATCCCCTCCCCGACGTCCAGGCTCTTTTCAACAACCACAAGACTCCAACCAACAATCAACAACAAGCAACCAACAACCAACAGCCAACAACCAACAGCCAACAACCAACAACCACATCCCCTCCCTTCCACCCAGGCTCTTTTCAACAACCACAAGACTTCAACCAACGACCAACTACCACAACAACATTCAACAACCACAACCACATTCAATAACCACAAGACTCCAACCAACAACCAACAACCATAACCACAACCACATTCAACAACCACAACCACAAGACTCCAACCAACAACCAACAACCATAACCACAACCACATTCAACAACCACAACCACAAGACTCCAACCAACAATCAACAACCACAAGACTCCAACCAACAATCAACAACCACAAGACTCCAACCAACAACCAACAACCATAACCACAACCACATTCAACAACCACAACCACAAGACTCCAACCAACAATCAACAACCACAAGACTCCAACCAACAATCAACAACCACAAGACTCCAACCAACAATCAACAACCACAAGACTCCAACCAACAATCAACAACGAGCAACCAACAACCAACACCCAACAGCCAACAACCAACAACAATATCCCCTCCCTTCCACCCAGACTCTTTTCAACAACCACAAGACTTCAACCAACAACCAACAACCACAAGCACAACCACAACCACAACCACATTCAATAACTACAAGACTTCAACCAACAACCAACAACCACATCCTCTCCCTCCCTTCCACCCAGGCTCTTTTGGACAACCACAAACCTTCAACCAACAACCAACAACCACAACAACATTCAATAACCACAAGACTCCAACCAACAACCAACAACCACATCCTCTCCCTTCCACCCAGGCTCTTTTGAACAACCACAAGACTCAGACACCAGTTCGAGTGTTCAGAGGAATTGTATCTTCCAGTGACAAGCACAAGCGCATGTATGCATACGAGGGACTGTACGTCGTCAAAGAAGCAAAGCAGATGGTGTGTGCAAGGAAGCAGTGACTGTGGCATGAAGCATAGGGTGTGGGTGGAAGTGCCAAGGGGACAGGGGGACGGGGACGGGGACGGGGACGGGGACGGGGGGGGGGGGGGGGGGGGTACTATTTCGTCCCCATTTCCTGTCACATTTGGCCAAGTCCCTTTAGCCTATTTGGCCTACCCCTGGACTAAACACTAACACTAACACTAACACTAACACATGCATACACACATACATACATACATACATACATACATACATACATACATACATACATACATACATACATACATACATACATACATACATACATACATACATACATACTACATACATACATACATGCATTGTCCCCATTTGGAAGCAAGGCCTCTATACCTACAAGGGACTATACCTTGTCAAAGAATCCAAGTAGATGGTGTGTGCAAGGAAGCAATGACTGTGGCGTGAAGCATAAGGTGTGTGTGTATGTGTGTGTGTATGTGTGTCTGCTTGTGTGTGTGTGTTTGTGTGATCAATGATGATCATACAGTGGTTGCCTTCTTAGACTGATTGAGGGAAACACGGTGCCAAGAAGCAGTGGCCGTGGCGCGAACCATAAGGTGTGGGTGGGAGTGCGAAGGGGAGGGGGGTCTCTTTTGTCTACATTTGGATGTAACAAGTAAGGCCTATGTGTTTGGCGTTTCTGGTTCCTTTGGGCCTGTGCTTTGCGTGTGTCTAGTGAAATGGTTGGTGAATGATGGTTCATGGCATGTATATGTGTGTGTGTGTGTGTGTGCGCATGTGTGTGTGTGTGTGTGTATCTGTGTGCGTTTGTGTGTCTGTGTGAGTGTGTGCGTGAGTGAGAGTGTGTGTGTATGTGTGTGTATGTGTCTACGTGTGTGTATGTGTCTACGTGTGTGTGTGTGTGTGTGTATGTGTGTGTACGTTTCTGTGTGTGTGTGTGTGTGTGTGTGTGTGTGTGTGTGTGTGTGTGTGTGATCAATGATGATCAAGCAGTGGTTGCCTTCTTGGAAAGATCGAGGGAAACACGGTGCGAAGGGACAGTGGCCGTGGCGCGTAGCATAAGGTGTGGTTTTGAGTGCGAAGGGGAGGGGGGGCTCTTTTGTCCCCATTTTGGAAGTAACTAGTCAGGTCTATGTGTTTGGCGTGGCTTTGCATATGTCTAGGAAAATGGTTGGTCAATGATGGTTCATGGCATGCATGTGTGTGTATGTGTCTACGTGTGTGTGTGTGTGTGATCAATGATGATCAAACAGTGGTTGCCTTCTTGGAGAGATTAAGGGGAACACGGTGCGCCGAGAATCAGTGGCCGTGGCGCGAAGCATAGGGTGTAGGTGGGAGTGGGAAGGGGAGGGGGGGGCTCTTTTGTCCCCATGTGGAAGTAACTAGTCAGGTCTTTGTGTTTGACGTGGCTTCTAGTTCCTTTGGAACTGTGCTTTGCGTGTGTCTAGGAAAAGGGTTGGTCAATGATGGTTCATGGCATGTATGTGTTTGATGTGGCTTCAAGTTCCTGTTGATGTGTCCTTTGTGTGTGTCACTCTTTGGCACCAGAGGCCTCTGTCGCCTGATTGAACTGATAGTTTAATTATGTTGTATAATGTTAATAGTTATATATATATATATAGATATATGTAACTTATGTTAATAGTTATATATATGTATATATATATATAGATATATATATATACTATGCAGGTGCTGTGAAATGGTGGTTGAATTGGTAGAAGACTGGTCGAAGATGAATTGCATTTCATATTAGAATGTCCGTTATACACTGAGGATAGAAAAAATATGTTTGAGAAAATGAAATTTGTACCTGAATTGGTGGATAAAGACTCCAGCATGAAGCTGGTCATGAATCCTGATTCCTTTGAAGGACGGAAATACTTAATACAATTTATAAAAAATGCGATAATAATCGCACAATTAAATTATCATCACAGATGAGATAATTATTTAATTATATTGTATAATTAAATGATCAATGTAACACTAACTCAGGGCCCCCGTCAGTAAAACGATTGTTTGGGGTCCGGTTCATCAATTATTTTTATTTATAAGCCCTACCTATCACGGTTGGGCAAGTCCCTTTAGCCTATTTGGCCTACCCCTGGACTGTAACATACTTACAGAGGCAGCGTCAAATACACTCAGTCAATTCATCCTGCAGCGTTTTGAACAGGGTACTACTTCTTTCCAAATTGGTCAGCGCTTAAAGCGCACAAACATCCAATTGGTCAGCGCTTTTCAGTGCAAAAAGCGCAAAAACTGTGCGCTGCGCCCACAGGGGGTTGAAAAAACTGCGCGAAACGCACAGAGGGGCTCAAAAAGGCAGCTCGGCGTAGTAGTACCCTGGTTTTGAAGTTAACGTTCCTTTTCTCTCCTAAAACGTTCATTTTCTGTACATCAGCTCTGTCGCCTGATTGAATTGATAGTGATTTATGTACATCAGCTCTGTCGCCTGATTGAATTGATAGTGGCAGCCTCAAATACACTCAGTCAATTCATCCTGCTGCGTTTTGAAGTCTAAAACATTCATTTCTGACACACACATACTCACACACACACACACACACAGTCACACACACAATCACACACACAATCACACACACACACAATCACACAGTCACACACACAATCACACACACACAATCACACACACACAAACATTTTCATTTCTGCTCATCGGTATGCTTGCACTGTTCCATACACACACACACTCACACACACACACACTCACACACACACACACACACACACACACACACACACACACACACACACAAACACGCACACACATACACACACATACACACACACTCACATTTTCATTTTCTGCTCATCGGTATGCTTGCACAGTTCCACACACACACACACACACAACACACGCACACTCAGTCACACACACGCACACGCACATGCACACACACACATTTTCATTCTCTGCTCATCACAGTTCCATGCACGCACACACACACACACAGACACACATTTTCATTTTCTGCCAATCGGTACGCTTGCAGCCCTCAGTGGACGGACCGTTGGTGTGCCAGTTCTTGATGGCGGGAGTTCCTGGGGAGAGCAGGAGTCAGGCGGACAGGGGTCTAATTACCATGAGCCCAATCAAGTATGTATGTTTTGGTGGTTTAAAACTTGTATTTCTGTACTTAAAGATAGATAGGGCAATTTTAGTCACCTCTTATGGACCCGAACCCAGGTCTGACGTGGGTCCCATCATCGATATCCCAGCAAAGTATGTTTGGTGTTGGTTGAGGTGTTCCTGGGGAGAGCAGGAGTCAGGCCGACAGAGGTCCCATCGGCATGAGCCCAATCAAGTATGTATGGTGTTGGTGGTTTATAGCTTTTATTTATGTAGATAAAGATAGATAGGCCAGGCTGACATGGGTCCCATCATCGGTATCCAAGCAAAGTATGTTTGGTGTTGGTTGAGGTGTTCCTGGGGAGAGCAGGAGTCAGGCCGACAGAGGTCCCATCGGCATGAGCCCAATCAAGTACGTTAGTTATTTAGTTAGTTAGTTAGTTAGTTAGTTAGTTAGTTAGTTAGTTAGTTACCGTTAGGTACCCTTAGTTAGTTAGTTCGTTAGTTGGTTTGTTAGTTAGGTAGGTAGTTAGGTAGGTAGTTGGTTGGTTTGTTGGTTGGTTGATTAGTTGGTTAGTTAGTTAGTTAGTTAGTTAGTTAGTTAGTTGTTACAGTCCAGGGGTAGACCAAATAGGCTAAAGGGACTTGCCCAGCCATGACAGGAGGGGGTATGACGAAAAAGCACTGATGAATTGAATCCCAAACAATCGTTTTACCAACGGGGGCCCTGAGTTCGTGCTACAGTGAAAATGAAATTCAACGATTCATACAAATTGTGAAACCCGCACGAGGCAAGAATCCAAAATAAGCCACCATGAGTCCAATTAAGTACTTATGGTGTTTGTGAATAAATAAATAAATGAATAGTATGCCTTATTACGAGGCAACCTTAACAGCACGTCCTGTGAGTAACTGTATTATACGGATGTAACCATTTCAATTTCAATTTCTATTACCAGGCGTGAGGTTGCACTGGGGCCAACCACTATTGGTGAATTACAGTTTTTCTTTATGTGTTGGACTATTTATGTAGCGGACCATTGGTGCCTGGTGAGAGCGGGGGGGGGGGGGGGGGTATGGGTCTGGGAAGATCAGGAGTCAGGCCAATAGAGGTCCCATTGACATGAGCCTAGCCAAGTATCTATGGTGTTGGTGAACTAAAGCTTTCGGTTATGTGTTGGAATATTTATGTGTTGGAATATTTATGTGGTGGACCATTGGTGCCTGGTGAGAGCGGGAGTGGGGGGGGGGGGGGGGGGGGGGGGGGGGGGGAAGATAGTAGTTAGCCACGGTTACATGGGGTCCATTCGGGTATGTTTGGTGGGGGGGGGTTCTTGTATGTTGTGTGTGGTGGTGTTTGTTGTCATGGTTGGTTCGGGTGTTTGTTTTTTTTTGATGGTTTCGTTTTTTAGTTTTTTGTTTTTTTTGGTTTTGTGTGTTTCTTAGGTGCCTGTGTTGGGTTGATTTGTTTTGTTGGTTGTAGGGTTGGTGTCTTTTTTTGTTTGTGTTATTTCTTTTATGTTTGTATTGTGTTGGTGTGTTAGTTGGTGGGTTCGTTGGTGGTGTGGGGTTGTGGTTTGGCCTCCTTTTAGGTCGTGGCCTTGTTGTTTTTGGTAATTATTTTTCGTGGGGGTGGATTGGTGGGGGGTAGGGGTGGTTGTTGTGGTTGGGCGCGGGTTGGGGGGTGTTGTTCTAATGGTTTACTAGTTTGTTCTTGTGGTCTTGGTTGCGTTCGACGTTGGTTTTGTATGGTGCGTTGTTTCTTTAGTGTGGGGTGGGGGGTTTGGGTGGTGGGTTGGGGGGGTGGGGGTGAGGGGGGTGGGGTGGCGCGGGCAGGACGCTCCTGCCGTCAGTCCCCCCTCGTTACAGCGTCCCCTGTGCCATGAACCTAGCGACGTATCTATGGTTTTGGTGAATTACAGCTTTCGTTTATGTGTTGGAAAATTTATGTAGCAGATCATTGGTGTATCGGTTCTTGATGGCCGGAGTGCCCGGGGCGAGCGTGTATGTGTGTGTGGGGGGGTGGGGGGTGGGGTGGGGGGGATAAATATTATTTTCGGGCAGGGGGTTTTATGGTCTGGGGAGATCAGCAGTCAGGCCAACAGAGGTCCCATTGTCATGAGCCTAGTCAAGTATGTATGGTGCTGGTTATATACAGCTTTTATTTCTGTTGTAGAAGATAGATAGGTCAGGCTGACATGGGTCCAATCATCAAGAGCCCTGCAAAGTATGTTTGGTGTTGGTTGTTTATAGCTTTTATTTCTGCAGTAGAAGATAGATAGGCCAGGCTAGCATGGGTCCCATTGTCATGAGCCTAGTCAAGGATGTATGGTGCTGGTGACATACAGCTTTGATTTCTGTTGTGGAAGATATTTCTGCTGAAGAGGCATAGCCCAAAATAAGCCAAACCCATACCCATACCCATACCCACACCCATTCCCACACCCACCCCTCCACACCCACACACACACCCACAGGCTGCTGAAGAGGCACAGCCCAAAATAACCCACACCCAAACCCACACCCACACCCACACCCACCCCTCCACACCCACAACCACAGGAAGGAGAGGATGAAGGCCTCGCGTCCATTTCCAGTAGCTGAAGAGGCACAGCCCAAAATAACCCACACCCACACCCACACCCACACCTCCACACCAACAACCACAGGAAAGAAAGGATGAAGGCATCGCGTCCGTCTTCAGCAGCTGAAGAGGCACAGCCCAAAATAACCCACACCCAAACCCGCACCCACATCCACACCCACACCCACACCTATCCCTCCACACCCACCCCTCCACACCCACAACCACAGGAATAAAAGGATGAAGGCATCGCGTCCGTCTTCAGCAGCTGAAGAGGCACAGCCCAAAATAACCCACACCCAAACCCACACCCACACCCACAGCCACACCCACACCCACCCCTCCACACCCACAACCACAGGAAGGAAAGGATGAAGGCATCGCGTCCATCTTCAGCAGCTGCAGAGGCACAGCCCAAGGCAAAGAAGCTGTGCCCCTCAGTGAAGAAGGATGCCGCAGGTGAGGGTCTTGGATAGGAAGGCCTCTGATCAGATGATGATAAAGTGCATTCACGCAGTATAGCTGAAATCAGAAATCAGAAAGTCATAAAGGCTCTGCATCATCAGCTGAAGAGGCACAGCCCAAGGCAAAGAAGGAGTGCGCCTCAGTGAAGAAGGAAGCCGCAGGTGAGGGCGTAGATAAATACATAAATAAATAGTACGCCTTCTTACGAAGAGTGAGGTGAAGATGCCAGCCTGTTTGCTTGCACTCGGGCCAACCGCCAATTTGGGTAGGAGTAATATTCAACAGTGTGCATGTGTAGTCATACTTAAAGCCACAGGGCGTAGATAAATAAATAAATAGTATGCCTTCTTACGAGCTCAATGGCAGAGTTAGAAGGAACTTGGGTAGTGCATCCCTTCTAGGCTCACTGCCAGCAGCGGCAGAGTCACTGCCATAACGGTACAGTTGATTGCAGGGTACTACATTTTGTCAAATTGGTCAGCGCTTAAAGCGCACAAACGTCGAATTGGTCAGCGCTTCACAGTGCAAAAAGCGCAAAAACTGCGCGCTGCGCCCACATGGGGTTGAAAAAACTGGGCGAAACGCGCAGTGGGGCTCAAAAAGCGTGTGCAAAATCGCGCTGCCGGGCGCGCTTTGTAGTACCCTGGTTGATTGTAATCAGAAGGTGAGGGTCTAGACAAACAAGCTCTGTCCTACTCTAGTGTTTCAAGTAGGGGTCGGCTATGTTATATAATATTAGTGAATAAATAATATTATATCATATTAGTCGGACGAGCCGTCTCACCAGACATTCGAATTTATTTGAAAAACTAATATTATTGTGACGCTATAATAATATAAGTTAATATTAGTTTTGTCAAACACTAATATTAGTTGCCGTTCCCTAGTTACAAGGGACGTAGGTTGTGCTCTATAAAACGCGAGCTAATATCCACACCCAGGACCTCCTTGCAGTGTGTTGCCAGGCTGAAGAAGAAGGGCCCAACAGCACATCAGAGGTCCAGTACATAGCCTAGCGATAAACACTAACATACGTACAACGTACAAAAACATGCGTACCTTATTGGCCACCTCGATAAAACGCGAGCTAATATCCACACCCAGGACCTCCTTGCAGTGTGTTGCCAGGCCGGAGAAGAAGCGCCCAACAGCACACCCAAGGTCCAGGACACAGCCTAGCGACATACAAAAACCAACGTACTACATACAAAACATGCGTACCTTCTTGGCCACCTCGATAAAACGCGAGCTAATATCCACACAGAGAACCTCCTTGCAGTGTGTTGCCAGGCCGGAGAAGAAGCGCCCAACAGCACACCCAAGGTTGAGGACATGGCAGACACGACAGGCAGACAGACAGACAGACAGACAGACAGAGGTGCATGCAGACAGACAGGCAGATAGAGGTGCATGCAGACAGACAGATAGACAGACAGACAGACAGACAGACAGACAGACAGACAGACAGACAGACAGACAGACAGACAGACAGACATGCAGACAGGCAGGCAGACAGACAGACATGCAGACCGGCAGACAGGCAGGCAGACAGACAGGCAGATAGACAGATAGGCAGGCAGGCAGGCAGACATTTAGCTAACTGATGCTTATGTATGACTTATAATGTTTGTGTAAACTATGCGGCTGGGCTGCACCTAAGTTATGTAGCACCGTTCACTAGATAGACAGACAGACAGACAGACAGACAGACAGACAGACAGACAGACAGACATGCAGACAGACAGACAGACAGACAGACCGACAACCATGTGTGCATGCATGCAGACAGACAACCATTTATGCATGCATGCAGATAGGCAGGCATGCAGACAGACAGAGACTTATACGTGAAACACACACATACACTTCCCCAGGTAATAAGGAGAAGAAGGAAAAGAAGGAGAAGAAGGAGAAGAAGGAGAATCCCCAGAAGAAGACAACAGCAACCAACGGGCTTGATCCCTCTCAGGCATCTGCATGGGAAAGGGGCATGGAAGGTGTGGTAGGCAACTCGTCTGCCGCAATGGACGTCAATCTCCAGAAGAAGACAACGGCAACCAACGGGCTGGATCCCTCTCAGGCATCTGCATGGGAAAGGGGCATGGAAGGTGTGGTAGGCGACTCGTCTGCCGCGATGGACGTCAATCTCCAGAAGAAGACAACGGCAACCAGCGGGCTGGATCCCTCTCAGACAGCTGCCTGGGAAAGGGGCATGGAAGGTGTGGTAGGCGACTCGTCTGCCGCGATGGAAGTCAATCTCCAGGACAGCCCAACTTCATCAAGGGATATGGAAGCTGAACTTATGGAATGGGAGCTGCAGGTGTGTGTGTGTGTGTGTGTGAAAGGGGGGGGGGGGGGGGGGCTGCAGGTGGGTGTGAATTTGTTTCTTCTTTTGTTCGTTTGTTTGTTTGATCATGGATGCTACCATTCATTCAGTCAGTCAGTCAGTCAGTCAGTCAGTCAGTCAGTCATTCAGTCATTCATGCATTCAGTCATTCATGCATACATGCATTCATTCATTCATTCATTCATTCATTCATTCATTCATTCATTCATCCATCCATCCATCCATCCATTCATGCATTCATTCATTCATTCATTCATTCATTCATTCATGCATTCATGCATTCATGCATTCATGCATTCATGCGTTCGTTCGCTCGCTCGCTCGCTCGTTCGTTCGTTTGTTTGTTCGTTCGTTCGTTCGTCATTCATCCATGCATTCATCCATCCATCCATCCATCCATTCATTCATGCATTCATTCATTCATTCATTCATTCATTCATTCATTCATTCATTCATTCATTCATTCATTCATTCATTCATTCATTCATTCATTCATCCATCCATTCATCCATCCATCCATTCATTCATTCATGCATGCATGCATGCATTCATTCATCCATCCATTCATTCATTCTTCCATTCATTCATGCATTCTTTCATTCATTCATGCATTCTTTCATTCATTCATGCATTCATTCATTCATCCATCCATTCATTCATTCTTCCATTCATTCATGCATTCTTCCATTCATTCATGCATTCTTTCATTCATTCATGCATTCATTCTTTCATGCATTCTTTCATTCATTCATGCATTCATTCATTCATTCGTACCTTTATTCTGCCCGGTATGCCCTCTTACCACTTTACCTGGCCAGGTACTACTTTACCTAACCACTGTACCTAACCACTTTACCCAACCACTTTACCTGGCCTGGTGACACTTCACCTAACCACTTTACCCGACCACTTTACCTGCCCAGGAACCGGCTGGAGCCCCGGAGTTCCTCTTACCACTGTACCTAACCACTTTACCAGACCAGGTGACACTCTACCTAACTTCTTTACCTAACCACCTTAACTAACCAGGAACCAACTGGAGCCCTGTATGCCCTCTTACTACTTTACCTATCCACTTTACTTGATCAGGTGACACTTAACCACTTTACCCAACCACTTTCCCCGACCAGGAACCAGCTGGAGCCCCATATGCCCTCTAAGCACTTTATCAAACCACTTCACCCAACCACTTTCCCTGACCAGGAACCGGCTGGAGCCCTGTATGCCCTCTAACCACTTTATCTAACCACTTTACCCAACCACTTTTCCTAACCAGGAACCAACTGGAGCCCCATATGCCCTCTAACCACTTTACCCGACCACTTTACCTGCCCAGGAACCGGCTGGAGCCCCGGAGTTCCTCTCACCAATGTACCTAACCACTTTACCAGACCAGGTGACACTTTACCTAACTTCTTTACCTAACCATTTTTCCTAACCAGGAACCAACTGGAGCCCTGTATGCCCTCTAACCACTTTATCTAACCACTTTACCCAACCACTTTTCCTAACCAGGAACCAACTGGAGCCCTGCATGCCCTCTTACTACTTTACCTATCCACTTTACTTGATCAGGTGACACTTAATCTAACCACTTTACCCAACCAGTTTTCCCCGACCAGGAAACGGCTGGAGCCCCATATTCTCTCTAACCACTTTATCAAACCACTTCACCCAACCACTTTCCCTGACCAGGAACCGGCTGGAGCCCCATATGCCCTCTAACCACTTTATCAAACCACTTCACCCAACCACTTTCCCTGACCAGGAACCGGCTGGAGCCCCATATGCCCTCTAACCACTTTATCAAACCACTTCACCCAACCACATTCCCTGACCAGGAACCGGCTGGAGCCCCATATGCCCTCTAACCACTTTACCTGACCACTTTACCCAACCAAGTGACTCTTTACCAAAACACTTTACTCAGCCACTTTCCCTGACCAGGAACCGGCTGGAGCCCCGTAGTTCCTCTTGCTGCAGGACATAAGTGGTGGCAAAGAGAACATCCCCATACCCGTGTACAACGAAACAGGAAGGGTGGTTAAGCCTCGTATGCCCTCTTACCACTTTACCTAACCACTTTACCTAACCACTTTACCTGATCAGGTGGCACTTAATCTAACCACTTTACCCAACCACTTTCCCTGACCAGGAACCGGCTGGAGCCCCATAGTTCCTCTTACCACTGTACCAAACCACTTTACCAGACCAGGTGACACTTTACCTAACCACTTTATCTGACCAAGTGACGCTTTACCGAACCACTTTATCTGACTAGGTGTCGCTTTGCCGAACCACTTTATCTGACTTGGTGGCACTTTACCTGACCACTTTACCCAACTACTTTCCCTGACCAGGAACCGGCTGGAGCCCCGGAGTTCCTCTTGCTGCAGGACATTAGTGGGGGCAAAGAGAACATCTCCATACCCGTGTACAACGAAACAGGAAAGGTGGTTAAGCTGCCCAGGTTTGAATACATAAATGACTACCAGTATGCACCTGGCGTCAAGGAAAAGGTAGGTGGGACTGGGTGTGGCTGGTTGTGACTGGGTGTTACTGGGTGTGACTGGTTGAATGAGTGAAGAGGGGCATAGCTTGATAAGTCTTTTACCGCCCAAGTTTGAATACATAAATGTCTACCAGTATGCACCTGGCGTCAAGGAAAAGGTAGGTGGGACTGGGTGTGGCTGGTTGTGACTGGGTGTCACTGGGTGTGACTGGTTGAATGAGTGAAGAGGGGCACAGCTTGATAAATCTTCGGCCGCCCAAATTTGAATACATAAATGACTACCAGTATGCCCCTGGCGTCAAGGAAAAGGTAAGTGGGACTGAGTGAGGAAGAGAACAAGTTGGTTGCTTTTTTGCCGCCTAAGTTTGAATACATAACTGAATATCAGTATACCCCTGGCATCAAGGGCAAGGTAGGTTTGACTGGGTGTGACTGGGTGTGAGGTGTGATAGGTTGACTGAGTGAATAGGAGCACAGCTTGATACGTCTTTTGCCGCCCAAGTTTGAATACATTACTGACTATCGGTATACCTCTAGCATCAAGGGCAAGCTAGGGGTGGCTGGATGTGACTGGTTGACTGAGTGAAGAGGGGCACAGCTTGATAAGTCTTCTACCGCCCAAGTTTGAATACATAACTGACTACCAGTGTACCTTTGGCATCAAGGGCAAGGTAGGTGTGTCTGGTTGTGACTGTGTGTGACTGGGTGTGACTGGTTGACCGAGTGAAGAGGGGCACAGGTCGATACGTCTTATGCCTCCCAAGTTGGAATACATAACTGAAGATCTGTATGTCCCCGGCGTCAAGGGAAAGGTAGGTGTGCCCGGATGAGGAGGAGAACAAGTTTTTTTTTTTGCTGCCCAAGTTTGAATACATAACTGACGATCAGCACGTCCCTGGTGCCAAGGACAAGGTAGGTGTGTCCGGATGAGGAGGAGAACAAGTTGGGTGGTTTCTTGCCGCCCAAGTTTGAATAAATAATTGACGATCAGTGTACCTATGGCAGCAAGGGCAAGGTAGATGGGTCCGGATGAGGAGGAGAACAAGTTGGTTGTTTGTTGGCCGCCCAAGTTTGAGTACATAACTGACTATTGGTGTACCTCTGGCATCAAGGGCAAGGTAGATATGGTTTAGGGTTTTAGGGTTTAGGGTTTAGGGTTCAGGGCATTAAGGACAAGGTAGGTGTGTCCGGATGAGGAGGAGCACAAGTTGGTTGTTTTTTGGCCGCCCAAGTTTAAGTACATAACTGACTATTGGTGTACCTCTGGCATCAAGGGCAAGGTAGATAGGGTTTAGGGTTTAGGGTTTTGGGGTTTAGGGTTTAGGGTTCAGGGCATTAAGGACAAGGTAGGTGTGTCCGGATGAGGAGGAGAACAAGTTGGTTGTTTTTTGGCCGCCCAAGTTTAAGTACATAACTGACTATTGGTGTACCTCTGGCATCAAGGGCAAGGTAGATAGGGTTTAGGGTTTAGGGTTTTAGGGTTTAGGATTTAGGGTTCAGGGCATTAAGGACAAGGTAGGTGTGTCCGGATGAGGAGGAGAACAAGTTGGATGTTTTTTGGCCGCCCAAGTTTAAGTACATAACTGACTATTGGTGTACCTCTGGCATCAAGGGCAAGGTAGATAGGGTTTAGGGTTTTAGGGTTTAGGGTTTAGGGTTCAGGGCATTAAGGACAAGGTAGGTGTGTCCGGATGAGGAGGAGAACAAGTTGGTTGTTTTTTGGCCGCCCAAGTTTAAGTACATAACTGACTATTGGGCAAGTCCTTTTAGCCTATTTGGATACCCTTGGAATAAGGTACTACTTCTTGCCAAATTGGTCAGCGCTTAAAGCTCACAAACGTCAAATTGGTCAGCGCTTTTTAGTGCATAAAGCGCAAAAACTGCGCGCTGCGTCCACAGGGGGTTGAAAAAACTGTGCAAAACGCGCAGAGGGGCTCAAAAAGGCAGCGCGGCACAGCGCTGCCGTGTGCGCTTAGCAGTACCCTGCCCTGGACTGTAAAAATACGCAAAATCTTCAAATCCAACTTTCAAACAGGAAAGGCAGTTAAAGCAATTCAGGGGATGAACTGGACAAAACTTTTCCGTGAGAACTCGAACTTTGTACTTCCTCTCTTGAAATCGAGAAATTCTGCCTGGAAATCTGAGAATTCTCGACAATTTTGATCGAGGGAATCGAGAATTCTGACGAAGTACGAAACTTTTGTCCAGTTCATCTCCTGAATTGCTATAAGGAAACAAGCACTAGTGAACTGAACCCAACAAAACAAATCGTAGACGGCAGGGGCACGATGTCCGTACTAAGCAGATCATTCAACTTCAAAAAACAAATTAGAACGCCTGGTGGGGCGTGGTGTTAAGGGAGCCCGTCGTACGCGGATGGAGGACCTCTTCTACCTCAACTGGACAAGCTACCATCGCAGTTGACAACAACCTGCAGCGCTAAGAGCGACCAAAGGGGGAATCGAACCCCCGACTCTTCGTTCTCAAAGTGATTTAGTCTACCACTAGACCAATGTATATCACTGAAAGAGGCTATTCAACTGTACCTTTCTTGTCACATTCATTAATAAATGTAACAAGATGCTTCCATCCTCTGAATGAGTCAGGTTTAATTAACATTCTCATATTATAGCCATTGATAACTGACACGGAGTTTGTCCTATGCAGATCATTCAACTTTACCTTTCTTGTCACATTTATTAATAAATGTAACAAGATGCTTCCATCGTCTGAATGAGTCAGGTTTAATTAACATCATCATATTATAGCCATTGATAACTGACACGGAGTTTGTACTATGCAGATCAGTTAACTTTACTTTTCTTTTGTGTATGGTGCAGTCAACACAGTCACTCCAGGAGTCTCTCATCTTTGTCAGCCTTACTTGCACTGCCCACCATGTTTTGTCCTGCCTATTCAAATGTATGTTAAAGACAACTTAGGCCTTATCCCCATAAACACCTCAGGAATCCCCCGTCTTTTTTAGCCTCACTTGCACTGCTCACCATCTTAAGTACTGCCTATTCAAATGAATGTTATCCCAGTAGCCCCTTGCTGAGCTATTCACACTGAGCTATACATGCTGAGCTAAATGTTTGGATGACTGCTTGTAGTTGGTCGGCCCCCTAAGGGGGACAGACCTATGCGATACTTAAGCGAAATCGTGCTGTTCGTGCTGTCCGTGCTGTTTTTTCACATCTTCACATTTCCCAAGAACGCCGGATAAAATTGCCGGTTAATCTGACTGGCCAGAAATCTTACCGACTCGTGTTCGATTCCCGTCTGAGCTATATTCACACTGAGCTATACATGCTGAGCTAATTCGATAACTGCTTGTAGTTTCATATAGGCCTTGATAAATATTCACCCACTTTGCCTAGTATAGGCCTTGACGCATGTCATCATCACCATCATCATTATCATTATCATCATCATTATTATCATCATCATCATCACCAACACCAATACCACCACCACCACCAACAACAACAACAACAACAACATCGCCAACAACATCACCAACAACATCGCCAACAACATTGCCAACAACAACAACAACAACAACAACAACAACAACAACAACAACAACAACAACAACAACAACAACTACGCCAGGACCACCAGAAACAAAAATACCACCACCAACACCACCAACACCACCAACAACAACAACAATACCCACCAACAACAACACCAACACCATTCCCACACAATTGTTGACATCATTTTTGTTGAAATCATTCTGCTGAAATCTGTAGGTTGTCATTTACTCCTCTGCACCTGTTCGGGTTCTTCTAAACCACTTCTGTGCCACTTCTGAACCACTTCTGAACCACTTCTGAACCACTTATTACCAACTTCTTAACCACTGCTGAACTACTTCTGAACCACTTTTGAACCACTTCTGAACCACTTCTGAACCACTTCTGGACCTATTCGGGTAGGTCGCTGCAATCTTGGAGCAAGATGCAGAGAGAATGCGAGGACATGTTAACTATGAGAAAAACGGAGACTGCGGCATTGCCTTCAACTGCATGGTACGATGTATTGCTTTTGTTTTGTGTGTTTGTTCAGTCTAGCCGGTTATGGCGGTTAATGTGGTTATGGCGGTTATTGCCTTTGGTATGTTGTATTGTCTTTTCTTTGTGATTGTTCAGTCTAGCCGGTTAAGGCTTATATTGTGGTTGTTGCCTTTGGTGTGTGTGTTTTCCAGTCCAGCCGGTATAGGCTTATGTATATTGCGGTTATTGTGGTTCCTGCCTTAGGTATGTTGTATTGCCTTTGGTGTGTGTGTTTTCCAGTCCAGCCGGTATAGGCTTATATTTATTGCGGTTATTGTGGTTGTTGCCTTTGGTATATTGTATTGCCTTTGTTGTGTGTTATTCCAGTCTAGCCAGTTAAGGCATATATTACGGTTATTGAGGTTGCGGTTATTGAGGTTATTGGGTTATTGCGGGTATTGTGGTTATTACCTTTAGTGTGTACATCGCTGTTATTGCGGTTATTGCGGTTATTGTGGTTATTACCTTCAGTGTGTACATCGCTGTTATTGCGGTTATTGTGGTTATTACCTTTAGTGTGTACATCGCTGTTATTGCGGTTATTGCAGTTATTGTGGTTATTACCTTTAGTGTGTACATCGCTGTTATTGCTGTTATTGTGGTTATTACCTCTAGTGTGTACATCGCTGTTATTGCGGTTATTGCCTGTGGTACGTGGTATTTCCTATGGTATGTTGTATTGCTTTTGGTGTGTGTTTGTACAGTCTAGCCGGTTAAGGGGTATATAGCGGTTATTGCGGTTGTTGCCTTTGGTATGTGAATCCCGGTTATTGCGGTTATTGCGGTTGTTGCGGTTATTAACTTTGGAATGTTGCATTGCTTTTGGTGTCGGTTACTACTGCTAGCTCGGGCTTACGCAGTGGTGTCCTTTATTTCACGTCCTGTGAGTGATTGCAATACACGGATGTAACAATTTCAATTGCAATTGCAATTGCTTTTGGTGTGTGTTTGCACTGTCTAGCCAGTTAAGGGGTATATAGCCGTTATTGCGGTTGTTGCGTTTATTGCCTTTGGAATGTTGCATTGCTTTTGGTGTGTGTTTGTACAGTCTAGCCGGTTAAGGGGTGTAAAGCTGTTATTGGGGTTATTGCCTTTGATACGCAGAGCATCCGGGAGGCTGATATAGCGGTACTTGTAGCCAACCCTACCCACACATGTCCTGTGTAGACCCACAAGCAAGACGGGAAGTGGGCAGAGCTTTCAGGGGGCTGATCGGCAGTACTTGTAGCCAACCCTACCCACACATGTCCTGTGTAGACCCACAAGGAAGACGGGAAGTGGGCAGAGCTTACAGGGGGCTGATCGGCAGTACTTGTAGCCAACCCTACCCACACGTGTCCTGTGTAGACCCACAAGCAAGACGGGAAGTGGGCAGAGCTTTCAGGGGGCTGATCGGCAGTACTTGTAGCCAACCCTACCCAAACTTGTCCCGTGTAGACCCACAAGCAAAACGGGAAGTGGGCAGAGCTTTCAGCAGGCTGATATAGTGGTACCTGTAGCTAGGCCTACCCAAACTTGTCCTGTGCAGACCCACAAGCAAGACGGGAAGTGGGCAGAGCTTACAGCAGGCTGATATAGTGGTACCTGTAGCTAGGCCTACCCAAACTTGTCCTGTGCAGACCCACAAGCAAGACGGGAAGTGGGCAGAGCCTCTGGGAGGCAGATACAGCAGTACTTGTAGCCAAGCCTACCCAAACTTGTCCTGTGCAGACCCACAAGCAAGACGGGAAGTGGGCAGAGCATCTGGGAGGCTGATAAAGCCGTACTTGTAGCTAGACCCCACGCGAACTTGTTCTGTGTAGATCCACAAGCAAGACGGGAAGTGGGCAGAGCATCTGGGAGGCTGATATAGCGGTACTTGTAGCTAGACCCACGCAAGCTTGTCCTGTGTAGATCCACAAGCTAGACCAGAAGTGGGCAGAGCATCTGGTAGGCTGATATAGCAGTACTTGTAGCCATCCCTACCCAACCCCCCCAAAACCCAAAACCCAAACCCAAAACCAAAACCAAAAAAAGCCAACTCAACCCAACCCAAGCCAACCTAACCAAAGCCAACCCAACCCAACCCAACCCAACCCAACCCAACCCAACCCAACCCAACCTTTCCTGTCTAGATCCACAAGCTAGACAAGGAGTGGGCAGAGCAAATAGGCACTAAGGAAGCAGACGAATTGATAACCCCTGAGATATCCTACTCCGACACTGGACTGCTAGACTGTACCGACCCATGTGGGGTACACGAATGCAGCGCAGCGTGCAAGTCTGATCGCTGCATGCAGAACAGATTGGTAAGGTAATAGGGTTGGCGGGATTGACCTCCTGGGGTTCTCTGGGGTGTACATTGGAGCATACTTCGAGGGTGAAGTTGAGGTGTGGGTACACAAATGCAGCGCAGCGTGCAAGTCAGATCGCTGCATGCAGAACAGATTGGTAAGGTAGTAGGGTTGGTGGGATTGACCTCCTGGGGCTCTCTGAGGTGTAGAATGGAGCATATGTGTGTGGGCGTAGAATGGAGCATACTTTGAGGGTGAAGTTGAGGTGTGGGTACACAAATGCAGCGCAGCGTGCAAGTCTGATCGCTTTTCATGCAGAACCGACGGGTAAGAGCACCCACCTTGAAGTATGATGGTGAATGGTGTGGCGTGGTTTGGTGCGGTGTGTGGCATGTGGTGGTGGACATTTTCAGGGGGTCAAATGGAGCATATGTTTGTGTGTGTAGAATGGAGCACATTTTGGGGGTGAAGTTGAGGTGGTGGTACACAAATGCTGCGCAGCGTCTGGTGGCGGTGGTGGTAGGGAGAGGGGAGGGGAGATGAGAAAAGGTGGTGGTGGTGGTGGTGGTGGTGGTACACAAATGCTGCGCAGCGTCTGGTGGCGGTGGTGGTAAGGAGAGGGGAGGGGAGATGAGAAAAGGTGGTGGTGGTAGTGGTGGTGGTGGTGGTGGTGGTGGTACACAAATGCTGCGCAGCGTCTGGTGGCGGTGGTGGAAGGGAGAGGGGGGGGAGATGAGAACAGGTGGTGGTGGTGGTGCTGCTGGTGCTGGTGGTACACAAATGCAGCGCAGCGTGCAACTCTGATCGCTGTATGCTGAACCAACGGGTTAGAGCACCCACCTGTCAGCGTTTAGCTGTTGACTGCCTGTCTGTCCTTCCGTCCTCTCTAGATTTGAGTTCTTCTATCTGAACTAACAACTACTAAAATATGTTCCAATTGCTGAAACCGTCCAAAGCTCTCATTGGTCTCGCCTCATGACTCTCTTGTTAACACCACCTAAGAGTATGATGGTGTGTGGTGTGGCGTGTGGTGTGGTGGTGGACATTTTCTGGGTGGTAGAATGGAGCATATTTTGGGGGGTGAAGTTAAGGTGTGTGTACACGGATACGGCGCGGAGTGCAAGTCTCCTTGCTGCTTGCTGAACCGACGGGTAAGAGCACCCACCTAAGAGTATGATGGTGTGTGGTGTGGCGTGGTTTGGTGTGGCGTGTGGTGTGGTGTGGTGTGGTGGTGGATATTGGGTGAAGTTGAGGTGCGGGTGCACGAATGCAGCGGGGCGTGCAAGTCTCCTCGCTGCTTGCTGAACCGAAGGGCAAGGTGGTAGGGTTGGTTGGATTGACCCACTGGGGTTCTCTGGGGTGTAGAATGGGGCAATGGGGATTTTCTGGGGTGTATAATGGAGCATACTTTGGGGGGTGAAGTTGAGGTGTGGGTACACGGATGCAGCGTGGCATGCGCGTCTCCTTACTGCTTACTGGACCAACAGGAAAGAGCTCCCCCCTAAGAGTATGATGTACATGTGTGTATATATATATGATATACATGTGCATGTTCATTTTGTTATGATGTACATGTACATGAAGTATGATGTACATAATGTGATGTGCATATATATATGATGATGTACATATGCATATATACTACTAGGGTAGCCCGTGCGGTCGTTGGCCATCCCTACATCCCCCCCCCCCTACTGGCCCTCCGCCCTCCTTCTTCACCCCTCCCTCCCTCCGTGCTCCACCCTCACTGTGTCCTCCTTCCTCCTCCCTCCCTCTTTTTTGTCTCCTATCCTCCATTACTTCCTCTTGACCCTCCCTCCATCTCCCCCCTTCCCCTGATTTCTGCCTCCTATCCTCCTTGACTTTCCCTTGACCATACCTCCATGTCTCCCCCTTCCCTCTTTCCCCTCTCCCCCTTCCCTCTGTCCCATCTCCCCCCCCCCCCCGTCCCCGTCCCCGTCCCCATGTCCCCCGTCCCCCGTCCCTCTTCCTTCCCCCCTCCCCCCCCATTTTCTGACCTCCCCCCCCCGTCCCGTCCCGTCCCTTGCACCACCATTTACACACATTCTCCCCTACCTGCCCCTCCGAGCGTTCGCGATACCAATCCCGCTGAGGAAACCAGACATGCGCAATCGCAAAGCTACATGCCCGAAGCTTGTTCTTTGTGAACGTTTACCCGGGCATGCCTTCAAAATGTGGGGTTGACCAGACAAATGCTGGTAGCATGGGCTTCGCGTCGAGGCTGGTTGTAAGCCGCGCGACGCTGTGGGTCAGCAGCAACGGGGAATCGTCGATGCTGGTTAGCATGGTTCCTTTCCTCATCGTTCTGGGCGAGGTGGCCAGCTGGGCAAGGCGGCCAGCTGGGCAAGGAGGCCAGCTGGGCAAGGCGGCCAGCTGGGCAAGGAGGCCAGCTGGGCAAGGCGGCCAGCCGGGCAAGGCGGCCAGCTGGGCAAGGCGGCCAGCTAGGCCAGCCGGGCAAGGCGGCCAGCTGGGCAAGGCGGCCAGCTGCCTGGCTGTGTTTAAGACCATCCTGGCATCTAGCATGTGTTGTTGTTGCGGTTTAATGGAGGCCTCAAGAAGCAAAAGGTTGTAGATAGATGGGATAAGCGGTGCAGGAGCGCGCAGATGGACAGAATGCCCATGACAATCTGATGATATTCAAGTTACTCTCAACAACTGCCTGCAAACCAAACGAATGCGATGTGATGCAATTGCATGGCGAAA
The DNA here is from genome assembly GCA_013435795.1 of Chlamydomonas sp. ICE-L. Taxonomy (NCBI): domain Eukaryota; kingdom Viridiplantae; phylum Chlorophyta; class Chlorophyceae; order Chlamydomonadales; family Chlamydomonadaceae; genus Chlamydomonas; species Chlamydomonas sp. ICE-L. The sequence goes on along the minus strand of JACBWV010000264.1, from coordinate 428,929 downwards.
GAGCGCATGCGTGATATGAATGGTGGCAACGCTTGCAGGAGAGAGACAAAATTGGTCATTTGAAATTTCCGCCCTGAAGCCACGCCACCGTCCGTTGGTGATGGCAGTGTAGTAAAGAAGAAGAAGAAGAAGGAGACGTTTATCTTTATATATGTACAGATACATAAGTACCGTACTGACAGAAGCATTTAACGTTTATAGAATTTGAGCGTTTTATACGGCGGCGACGCCATTTAGGGCCTGTCCAACCCAGGACAAACAAATCGGCGGAATGGTTTCGCCCACCCTAGCGCACAGTGTGACCCGGGTTTGATCCCACGGTACCCCGTTTTGACCCCGTCGCGTTGCCCCCGAAGAGAAACGTCAAATTATAAAAACGTTGATTTTTGCTGTCAGTACGGTATGTATTCATTACTTTGGTAAAGACGGGCCACAGTTGACCCACAATAAGCCCACTCCACAGCAACCGGGGGTTTCAGGCTTCAACCCAATCACCCCCTGTTTGTTTACACGCCCATCTGGCCCCCCTTCCACCCCCTCCCCCCAGGTTACAGAGGGCATCCAGCTGCCTCTTCAAGTGTTTCAAACGAGCAACAGAGGATGGGGACTGCGCTGCAGGGAGGACGTGCCGACTGGCACATTTGTATGCTCCTTTAGTGAGTGCTAATAATGATTACCCCACCCCGCCTTGCCCCACCCCAACCCACCCTACCCCACACCACACCACACCATCCTATCCCACACCACACCACACCACCCCCTTCAAGTTATTTGGACAGACTGTGCAATGTAGTGAGACATGCCGACTGGCACATTTGTGTGCTCATTTAGTGAGTGCTAATAGTGATTACTAGTATAATGATGATTATGATGCAAATAGCATTACCTCACCCCCACCCCACCCTACCCTACCCCACCCCACCCCCTTCAAGTTGTTTGAACAAACTGTGCGCTGTAGTGAGGTGCCGACTGGCACGTTTGTGTGCTCACTTAGTGAGAGTTAATCACGATTATAAGAATAATGATTATAAGTGTAATGATTACAAGTATAATGATTAAATGTATAGTGGTAACAAGTATAATGATTACACAAATAATGGTTAGAAGTATAATGCTTACAAGTATAATGGTGATTACAAGTATAATGATTACAAGTATAATGATTACACGTATAAGGGTTTCAAGTAGAATGATTACGAGTGTAATGCTTACAAGTATTATGATTACACGTATAAGGATGATAATGATGCAAATAGCATTACCTTGCCCTCACCCCACCCCCTTCAAGTTGTTTGGACGAACTGTGCACTGTAGAGAGGATTTACTGACTGGTGCGTTTGTGTGCTCACTTAGTGAGTGTTAATGATGATTACAAGTATAAGGTTGATAATGATGCAAATATCATTACCTCGCCCCCACCCCACCCCACCCCCTTCAAGTTGTTTAGACAGACTGTGCACTGAAGTGAGGATTTACTGAGTGGCACGATTTTGTGAGTGTTACTGTGCGCACAGTGAGTGTTACTTTGGAGAACTCGCACAGTGCGTTTTGTAGCACAGTGAGTGTTAATGATGACTACAAGTTATAGTGATGGTTATGATGCATAGAGCATTACCTTTCCCACCCCACCCCACCCCCCCATCCTATCCCACCACACTACACCACATCCCCCCCCCCCCCCCCCCCCCCATCCTATCCCACCACACTACCCACCCCCCCCCCCCCCCCCCCCCCCATCCTATCCCACCACACTACACCACATCACCCCCCCGCCCCCCCCCCCCCCCCCCCCCCCCCCCCCCCCCATCCTATCCCACCACACTACACCACATCACCCCCCCCCCCCCCCCCCCCCATCCTATCCCACCACACTACACCACACCACACCACACCACCATCCTATCCCACCACACTACACCACATCACCCCCCACCCCCCACCCCCCCCATCCTATCCCACCACACTACACCACATCACCCCCCCACCCACCCATCCTATCCCACCACACTACACCACACCACCATCCCACGGACAGTTGGACAACTGCTGATGTGTCAGATGGCCAATGAGGTGGACTTTCCAGGTTAATAAATAAATGAAATGAAAATTTGAAGAATTGTCACAATGACCTCTAAGGATGTGCCACGGTGGGATTAAGGGAACCGGATCGTAAGGATGCGGTGGTTCGGCTGACTTCGCATCTAGATTCCAGTTACCTTGCCGGTCGACGACCCTCCGGACGGGCCCAAGCGCACTCAAGGGGGTTCAACCCCCGCACCTGCCGCGACCTTTCTCCAGTTTTGCTCTGCCACTGAGCCATTCGGTTCGGATCGGTGATACTTTCCAGTTTATTTATGTACAGTGTATACTTGTATTTGTATTTATATACACTTTATCCTGAGTGCATACTTGTATTTATGTTTATATACAATGTATGCTTGTATTTATGTTTATATACAGTGTATACTTGTATTTGTATATTATATACAGTGTATTTATGTCCAGTGTATAATTGTATTTATATTTATATAAAGTGTCTTTACATACGGTGTATCTCTATACAGTGTCTTTTTTTCAGAAATCTGGAGGTCATTTTGGTAGCCACAAGTGGCGACTATAGCCTCATTCTGGGACGGTGCGGTAGCACCGTCTGTAGAGCGCGAAGCACTCGGCGCGAAGCGCCGCTACTTTTAAGGCGGGTTCGGGGGGCGTAGCCCCCCGGGATTGTTTTTTTGGGGGGGGGGGCTTAGAAAACGTGCATTTTGCACATGGATGACATATGTTACACTGGTTTGTAACAACTTTGTAAAGCCTCTAATTGTACAGAAAAGTAATCACTGGTCAACTGGGTCTAGTACTACAACCTAGCCCAACATTCCAGCAAATGTAAAACATACTCACTTTTAAGTTATCATCAATACACATTCCTTGCGCATCATAAGAAAAGGGTCTACTTGATCATATCACACAATGCAAAATGTGATACTATCAACTGTGGTGTAAACAACATCAAGTAGCTAGTCAGCTACTCAGCTGTCAGCTGGTGTGATACTATCAACTGTGGTGTAAACAACATCAAGTAGCTAGTCAGCTACTCAGCTGTCAGCTGGTGTGATACTATCAACTGTGGTGTAAACAACATCAAGTAGCTAGTCAGCTACTCAGCTGTCAGCTGGTGTGATACTATCAACTGTGGTGTAAACAACATCAAGTAGCTAGTCAGCTACATCAAGTAGCTAGTCAGCTACTCAGCTGTCAGCTGTGTGATACTATCAACTGTGGTGTAAACAACATCAAGTAGCTAGTCAGCTACTCAGCTGTCAGCTGGTGTGATACTATCAACTGTGGTGTAAACAACATCAAGTAGCTAGTCAGCTACTCAGGTGTCAGCTGGTGTGTCCAATTACGCCATGTAGCGCCCTTCCTTGGCTTTGGTGTATGGGAATATTCGTTCATTCTTCCTTACTTCTTCGAGTTCTGTCAGTTCGATCATTGAAGGGAATCATCAGGATACTTACTTCCTCTTTCGGCCAGCTCCAGGAGCTTCCCCTGCTGCAGTGGGCTGGATGACCTCTGCATCCAGCAGAGCATCGGCAGCTTTGGCTCATTCCGGAGACTTAGGGGCAGTTGTCGTTGCCACGACTGCCTTTGGTTGATACAGACTGCGCAAACTCTGCTGTCTGAACACGGGTGGCGCAGACGAACGCGGTTTAGTTAAATCCATTTCGGCCAAACCTCATGCCGTTGCAAAAATTAACAAATCAACGACGTAAGCTTACTGGATCGGTGCCGACCCCTTATGGAAGTTGGAACATGGAAGAAACTGCACTACTGTACTTTCTGGCTTGGGCAGTTGACCTCAGGGGTCACTTTCAGTTCTTTCAATTCTGACAAGAGCTGGCTTAGAGCTAGCTAGCTAGCTATCTACCTGGGCTGGGCCTGTGCTCTAGCTGGGCCTGTGCGACCCAGGTGCGACCAAGGTGGCGACCCTGGGCACAAATCACTTACTCGCGGTCGCATTTGTGGCGACCAAGGGCCGATTTCGCCTTAAACTCGCACACCTGAGGGTAGCACGGTGGTCGCCCCTGGGTTGCCAATTTGGCGACGGGTCGCACACAAAAACTGTCTATATACAGTGCATTTATATACAGTGTATTTATATACAGTGCATTTATATACAGTGCATTTATATACAGTGCATTTATATACAGTGCATTTATATACAGTGCATTTATATACAGTGTATTTATATACAGTGCATTTATATACAGTGCATTTATATACAGTATATTTATATACAGTGTATTTATATACAGTGCATTTATATACAGTGTATTTATATACAGTGCATTTATATACAGTGCATTTATATACAGTGCATTTATATACAGTGCATTTATATACAGTGCATTTATATACAGTGTATTTATATACAGTGTATTTATATACAGTTTATGTATATACAGTGTATTTATATACAGTGCATTTATATACAGTGTATTTATATACAGTGCATTTATATACAGTGCATTTATATACAGTGCATTTACATACAGTGCATTTACATACAGTGCATTTATATACAGTGTATTTATATACAGTGCATTTATATACAGTGTATTTATATACAGTGTATTTATATACAGTTTATGTATATACAGTGTATACTTGTATTTGTTTGTATATACATTGTATGTATATTAGGCATATACTTGTTTTTCATTTTATTTTTTATTGTATTTTGTATATTAGGCGTATACTTGTTTTTATTTTATTTTTTATTGTATTTTGTCCAGTGTATACTTGTATTTGTTTGCGTATACATTGTGTGTATATTAGGCGTATACTTGTATTTGTAAACAGTGTATTATCTGATACAGTCAGAGGTAAATAGCATAATAATAATGACCCCCTCCATGTGTCCCTTGCTCATCAACAGTTGGACAACTTCTGACGTGTCGGATGGCCTATGAGCCGAGCAAAAAAAACGGCAACTTCCTACTACCTCTGGACTTCTTCATGCAAATCTTTCAGGCAAGCACAATTATTTATTTATTTTATAAATAATGAATTTTTTTGTTTACATATTTTATTTATCTTCATGCAAATCTTCGAATCAAGTGAATAATTAGGTATATTCAATCAACATTTACTTTATTTTGTTTTATACTGTTTTATACATATTTTATTTTATCTTCATGCAAATCTCTTTGAGGCAAGTGAATAATTCATTTTATTTAAGACATATCTTCATAGGTGCCTAAGTCAGACCCTGAGTGATACGGATGGATTGAGCCTATGCCCTTACGTCAAAACAAAAAAGTTTTTTGCCAATAAGTTGCCCAACCACATCAGTTCAACATATATATACTCGGATTTGGGTTTTCTCAAATGGTGGGAACCAGGTCATGTGAAACATGCTAATTTGTTACTATGGGGTTCCCTAAGTCGATACGGGTTTTACGCATGAAGTGATACGGAGCCTATCGCGACCGAAACAAGCCATTTTAAAAGAACACTGGGTACAAATGTTGTGTAACGTCTTTCCCTGCCAGTAGTTATTACATAAGGTCTTGGAAGGCAGTACACAGGCAGTACAGTTGAGTACCGACCCCCAAAACACTGATTATTTACATTTCGTGGGTGTCCTAAGTCTAGGTCAGAGCTGCTCAGCCTCAATTGAAACAATTTGGGCCTCAGGTTTGCTCTATCTTGAGATATAGCGTAGAGAGCAACTTTTATTTTTTTTGAAAATTGAAAATTCGAAATTTCAAATATTTTTGAAAATAAATTCAAAAAACAAACTTTTTTTTAATTTGTCATCAAACATCCACTTCTGAACTCAGTTTTTGTTTTGGAGTAGATCATTGAAAACACACCCTAATCCTGGGCCATGGTGTGGTAGGCCACTGGGAGGTGAAATCTTGAGATGTACAGCTATTTCAGTAGATTCCTAGGCCAAGGCTGAAGCGCAGCCTCCGACCTTGTAATAGGGGTTCGATAAGCATTTCTTCCCGAGGAACCTTTCTTCGGAATAGCTCGCGCGGCCTCGTATATGACACGAAGTGGATTTGTGTCACTAATTATCGCACATCTGATGTACTGTACTGCCTGCTGAACAAGGCTGCTCGCGACCAGATGTGAACGCGGACGAAAAGTAGCTGCGCGCTTAGCTGACACCTTCGCGAACAATATGAGCCAGACAGAATTCGATTCCGAGCAGTTTGGGTCATGTACGGCTCTGTATCATATTCTTGTATCGACTTAGGACGTTTTCGGACTTAGGCACCTATGGAGATATTTTATTTTATTTAAGACATATTATTTTTTATCTCTATGCAAATCTTTGAGGCCAGTAAATAAATTATTAAGTTTTATACATAATATATTTATTGTATACATATTTTATTTTATCTTCATGCAAATCTCCTTGAAGAAGTTATTTTATTGTATACATATTTGATTTTATCTTTGTGCAAATCTCTTTGAGGCAAGTCCGGGCAAGTAAAGAATTTATTTTATTTTATTTTATTTTATACGTATGTTATCTTCATGCAAAGCTTTGAGGTAAGTAAATCCCTGTTTGGTGCAGGGATTTTTATTTCCGCTATATATAGCGATCGCTAGTTTTGACCCCGCTTTAGCGAAATGATCGCTATAAAAAAGTTTAAAAAAAGGTTTTCCCCTCCCTCAATGGCCCTAAAAAGCTACAAAAAGCTACAGAAAGCACTCAAATACTGTCCCTGGAGGAGGCCTAAAACCATAAAGCTAGAGGAAACCCACTTTCAGCTTTGTAAACAAAATCCCTGTTTGGTGAATGGTTCAATGGTTGCTGCCCCCTTAACTTCATGCCCCATCATGTTACGCCTTAAGATGATCATCATCATTAGACGTAACATCTATTAGACGGTGAGGTATCCCGGTTCGGAAAATGGTTCAACAGTTGGTGCCCCCTTAACTTAACGCCCCCCTCATGTTACGCCCCATCATGTTTCGACACAGAACCGTACCTCCATTTAAGCCACTCTGAACACCTGCTGCCACTGTACCGGCACACCTGCTGCCACTGTACTGGCACACCTGCGGCCACTGTACCGGCACACCTGCTGCCACTGTACCGGCACACCTGCTGCCACTGTACCGGCACACCTGCTGCCACTGTACCGGCACACCTGCTGCCACTGTACCGGCACACCTGCTGCCACTGTACCGGCACACCTACTGCCACTGTACCGGCACACCTGCTGCCCTGCTGCCACTGTAACCGGCACACCTGCTGCCACTGTACCGGCACACCTGCTGCCACTGTACCGGCACACCTGCTGCACTGTACCGGCACACCTGCTGCCACTGTACCGGCACACCTGCTGCCACTGTACCGGCACACCTGCTGCCACTGTACCGGCACACCTGCTGCCACTGTACCGGCACACCTGCTGCCACTGTACCGGCGCACCTGCTGCCACTGTACCGGCGCACCTGCTGCCACTGTACCGGCACACCTGCTGCCACTGTACCGGCACACCTGCTGCCACTGTACCGGCACACCTGCTGCCACTGTACCGGCACACCTGCTGCCACTGTACCGGCACACCTGCTGCCACTGTGCAGGCAACTACACGTTGTGCTGAAATGACATCCTCACGCTGAGGCAACTCAGCAACACAGGTGGCCGGACACTTTGGTGGTTGTTGAGTGTAGTAGCCCGATCGTAGTACTGTCGGATTGATAACTGATAGTCGCCTTCGCCAGATGTATACATATCCGATGTGGTAGACCAGATCGCTAAAGAACGAAGAGTCGGGGGTTCGACTCCCCCTTCGGTCGCTCTTGACGTTGCAGGTCGTCGTCAACCGCGATGGTAGCTTGTCCAGTTGAGGTAGGAGACCGCTCCCCACCCGCGTACGACGGGCTCCCTTAACACCACGCCCCACCAGGCG